>OZJO01022676.1:0-26730 GCA_900406225.1 Acrobeloides nanus | reverse complement strand
TTGATTTACCTTTGTTTGCTCGCCATCTTTCTGTGCATCTTCATCCTCATTGTCAGGCTTTGGGCTATCACATTTAATATCCGTTATCGCGACATCCTTGCCTTTAGGTTTAGCAATGTCGCTGTTGTCGTCTTGTTTAGTGTCGGAATCACTAGCTCCAAGATTTCCTGCCTTTGGATCAATAACTTGAGCATCCTTAACTAGCGTTTCATTGCTACTAGTACCATTAATATTTTCAATATCAGCTTCCGTCATGTTTAAAAAAACAGTGCACGCTTTTTAGATACCTTAAAAGTGAAGAGTATTCATATAGTGGACTTGAAAAAACCGGAATTTTGCCATTTTTTGACGAAAAAATTTGCGAAAATTTTTTTCAAAAGTGATCTATTAGGGATAATTTTATGCGAGAACTCAATTGTGCGCATTGAAAAATTCTGAAATTTCTAACTTAGCCATGAAATCGTCATTTTTTCTTCAAATTTTTTCGCCAAAAACGGCAAAATTCCGGTTTTTTAAAGTCAACCCTGTAGTTTGCTAGATGAAAAAAGTAAATGCGATTATAAAGTACAAGAGGGTAGGGACTAGGGTTGACGGGAAAATTTTTCCCGAATCGGGAATTCCCGACGATCCCCCCGAAAATGGCTATTTTTCAATTTCGAGAATGAATTTGAATGTTGAATAAAAGTGGTCAAAACATCATTGAAATATCAAAATTTGTTTAAAAAGTAAAATTAATGGAATTCTTAGAAGTGAGTCCTAAAGTAAAATAGTGCCGTAAAGGATTAAACGGGGGTCCAAAGTATGGTCGAGTAGAAAAATTTTTTAAGAATGACCTTTCTAGGGGTAATTTTGGCTGAAAAATCCATGTTTTGGGTTTTGAGGTCAAAAAATGCCCACGATCAAGGAAATTTTTTTGGATTTTTTGAGTGTGTTTTTTGGATTTTTCAGCCAAAATTACTCCTAGGAAGGTCATTCTTAAAAAATTTTTCTACTCGACCATACTTTGGACCCCCTGCAAAAAAAACACTCCAAATTTTTTTACTCTCACATTGCTCTATAACTCTCCAAAAGTGGACTTGCCTTTTAACATTTTATTGCCCTCATTTATCCTTATATTTTAATGGATATGTATCCGCCGATTGAATTCTTTATCCGCTCCCACTTGATTCGTCTCTTTCCGACGAAAAATCCATTGATTGCATGTCTCAATCTTCCGTTTAGTTATATTAAAAGTGCTGCTCCGAAATGTTGTATTTAGTAAAAAATTTTATATTTTTCTTATCTGTTTGTTGTTGTTTGATATCCGCGCAGTTTACTATTTCTTCTTATCCCGACCCTCGTACAGATCCAATAGGTTGTCGGATTATTTTACCTGGTAATGTTTGTGATCCGAATGAGATTTTAATAGCCGAAGATAGGCAATCTCTCAACGATAAAATACAACAAGTATATATATTTTTATATGCGCAAAGAGACAAACCCAGGGATGCCAAGAAAATTTTGTTCAAAATCAGAAAATCTGACTTCAAAAATCAGATTTTAGGAGCAAAATGCTAATTTTCCATTATATTTCTTATAAATTTGACAAAATTTCGCATCTCAAAAATCAGAATTGACACTGAAAAATCAGCATTTTGTCGATTTTTAACATCAGTAAAATTTTCTGAAAACATCACCAGACTTGGCACCCATGGACAAACCCTATTTTTAGTTGCAAACTATTACATCGTCCATTAAAAACATTTCACCTCCATGTCAAGATAATAGCGGCTCCGCTAATTTAAAAATTATCGTGGCTCTAGTAGATAAGCTCGGCGTTTCTCCATTGAATCCTATCGACATAGAAAGGTTTACAAACGGTTTAAGGCAGCGTTATATGAATTATCAGGTTGGTTGCACGAGAGGGCACTAGGACACACGTATGTTTCATTTAATAAGGCTGCGCGCGATAAATGTCGTGACTTACAGTGTGTGAGCCAAAAAAAAACAGTACTTTTGCTTTTTTGGCGAAAATTTTCAAAAAAATTTTTTGAATAGGTCGGAGTATTGACACGAAAATTCTGACAATACAAAACTAGCTAAAAATGAATGATTTTTTTTCACGTTTTTACATATTTTTGTGTAGTTTTTATATTTTTGTTTATTAATAATTTTCTTTTTTGTGTGAAATTTTTTCAAAATTACACAAAAAAATATGTAGAAAAAAGTGAAAAAAACACAAAAAATCATTCATTCTAAGTTAGTTTTATATATCAGAGTTTTCGTGTCAATACTCCGACCTATTCAAATCAGGTTAGAGCAGATCGCAACTAAGTCACGATACAGTCGCCGCTCGATATAGTGACGTCTCGATTTAACGACCCCTCCATAGTGGTGTCACTATATCGAGCGGCGACTGTATTTAACTTTTGAACTAGCTGGTCACATCTACCGCGCAACCTAATTAGCGTTAAAAAAGTATAAAGCTGGGGGGGGGGGTGTACTCTTTCCTGATAATTGTTTTTTCCACAACTCGTTTTGCATTGTGTTTGGGGTAAGTATGAGTAAAAAAAAGTTATGCATGGGTTTGTAAAAAAATTTTTCCCACACTTTTTTATGGCGATTTTAGTGATTTTTTCAGTAAAATCGCCATCAAAAAGTATGAGAAAAGTTTTTTTCTATGCATAACTTTTTTTACTTCATACTTACCCAAAGCAATGCAGAAAAAAGTCGTGGAAAAAGCAATTAACCTGAAAAAATAGTATCGAAAAATCCCCGAGTACGAAAAATCAACCGATATGCACGGTGTTCCAAAGTGTGTCTAAAAGTGGAGTCAGACGAAAATCGTGTTCAAAACTGCTTATTCTGGTTTTTTAAGCATTTTTAAACATGAATAGTGCGTTTTTGAACGTGTGCAGGAAATTTTTGAAAAAAAAATTTTTTGACTCAAAATCATAAGGGTCCCCCCTTATGATTTTTTCATCGAAAAATCGATTTTTTTTTAAATTTTCCAAATTTCTTCTAAAACTGTTCTATATTGTTTGGCATGGCCAAAAACGGTGAAATATAAAGTTTTTAAGTTGAAAAAGTTAAATTTTTTCAAGAATTCACTGTAGTCATATTTGCTTGGTCATTATGATGTTAGCATTTTTGGCAAATCCCAAAAGCTTTTCATGACTTATGATTAAAGCGAAAAAGTTAGTTTAAGCCTAGAGGAAGCTAATAAAAAAGATTGTGAATCAAAAATTTTTATCTAAAAAAAGTTACGACTTTTGCAACTTAAAAGCGAGAATTTTGCCCAGGAAATAATCTTTAAAGGCTGATAACTTTGTGAGGAATGATCCGTTTTTCATGCCCGACCGCGCAAAATGATCCTAATAAGTTGTAGATAAAAGTTTGCAGAGCAGATTTTTGAGCGCAGAAGAAAATTTTTTTGCTAAATCAACAAAAGTGCCAAAAAGTACCCTAAAAAAGAGGTTTTCTAAGGTAAAATCCTATTTTTTCGACCCGAATAAAAAAAGTGGTCTGCAAACTTTTTAGATTACTATCTGACGAATCGTTTAAGAGGTCGATCATCGAAAACGCCCACTCCCATAAAAAGATATCAGCCTTGGCGTATCAAAAACATACAAAAATTCAAAAGAATTTTTAAAATTGAAAATCAGCATTCGGCGAAAAGTTTTGCATTCTGATTTTAGATATAGAAATGTAGAATGTTTTTAAAAAAGACCGCATAAAATTTCGCTATCTCTACGAGGAGTTATAACAATTTTACGGTACATGTCAAAAATGAAAATTTTCAAGACTTAGAAAAAAATTCGAGATTTCGAAAAATTGGCACAATAGCGAAATTCGCTAATTCTTTTTGTAATGAGTTATTAGCAACGTAAGAACACCTTCTATCACGTTTTCATGTGTGACCCCATTTTTGGACACACTTTGGACCACCGTGGATATGGAAAATCCTTCTTGCGCATACATCCAGTTTTCCATAGAAAATATGAATTTTAGTTCATTTTCGCTTCAATACACCCACCATTCCCTGAATCAGGGTCTGGGAAGCGTGTTCATTCGGGAATGCGCACAATTGATTCCAGCAGAAAATTACCTCCTATATGTATCGCTTTCAAAAAAAGTACCCCGGCTTCAGACTTTAAAAAGTAAATTCGTTCGTTCCTAGTGCCTATGAGAGTGCTTACTGGTTTATATTTTTATCGAAAAATTTTTTTCAGGATGTTGGAATGTGTGATACTATGGTCCTTATTGTCAATTCTCGATTAGATCGGCAGGTTTTCACGGTGGCTGGACGTGATGCCCGCTTGTCTAGAGATGTTTTGCAGACCGCTTTTCAGCGGAATATCGCCCACTTTCGTGCCGGTAGTTATATTACTGGCTTGGAGGGCATGATCAAATACATCGCATCAGCTTATAACAGTGCGCATATCATGCAAGTTCCATCTCCGAGTATCTCCGATAGTAATGCTATTGAAAGGTAGAATAAAAGTACAGAGTGTATTAAAAAAACCGGAATTTGAGCGATTTTTTAATGTTTTTTTCGACCCGAAAATTTTTTTCAAAAATGACTCTATTAGGGCTTTATGTGGGGAATCGATTATGCGCATTTCCAACGCTTCCCTGACCCTGAGTCAGGGAATCGGAGTATGCGAAAATCGAAAATTTTTAAATTTTCTGCCTGAAAATGATTTTCTGGGGTAAATTTATGCTGGGGAATTGATTGCGCGCATTCTCGAAGCTTGAAAACGCTTCCCTGATTCAGGGAAATAAGAGTGGGTAAGAAGCGAAAATATGAAAAATTTTAAATTTTGACTCACAAATTCGTTTTTAGTGTACAGCCATTTGCTCCACCGGCATTCATTACGAATGGTATTCGGCACAAACCTGAGTCAAAACCAGAAAAGTTTTCATTCGAAAATGTGCCAGAAGAGGACCGCTTGTGGGTAGAATTGCTCATAAAGGCTGTAGGACGCTGTGGCAATGATCCGTCCAAGATCTCAACCAATCTTAGAGCTGTGGTTGAAGGTTAGTTCTACAGGGTGATTCAACAAAAAAAGAGAATTTTGCACGATTTTTTCAAAAATTTTCAAGTTTTTTAATTTTCACCAAAATAAAAAAATTTGTCAAAATTGAAACATTTATCAAAAGTTGAAAAAATTCGTCAAAAATTGAAAAATCTGTCAAAAATTGTAGAATTTGTTACAAATTTAAAAATTCGATTTTTTCAAAAATTCTTTAAATTTTCACCAAAACAACTATATGGTTTTTCTATGCGATAAATCGATTGCGCGCATTACCAAACCTTGAAAACGCTTCCCTGACCCCGAATTAACCTATTTTCGCTTCAATACACATGCCTCTTCCCTGGATCAAGTAGCGTTTCCAAGGTTCGGCAATGCGCACAATCGATTCCTCACATAGAAAAACCCTCTATATGGTTATTTTTGTGACAATTAAACAACTTGAATTTTTTGAAAAAATCATGCAAAATTCTCATTTTTGAATCACCCTGTACTAGTAGAATCAGGATTTTTTAAGTGCCACCTAAACGGCTTCTGAAGACTGATTAACTTGATTTGTTTAGAAGCCATGAAAATCTCGTTGCAATTGTTGAGTGATAATCGCTATAACAAAATTGAAGAACAATCCCAGGATTTTAATGCAGGAATGAATGCTAGAGACAAGGCTTGGCAAAACGCTAGCACTTCGTTCATCAACGATTTGTACTCCAAATATGAGAATCAATTTCCGAGAAGGTTTGACCAATGCCCGGAGATAGCTGAAGAGAAGTCGCCGTCACTTTTGATGTAAATGATGCTACAGTCCGTTTCAGCTACAACTAAAAAAAGCTGAACCCAAAATTCAAAATCCGAAGTCGGCATCCCGTCCGATCTGGCAAGTTAAGCAACGCTCGCAGATTCGATCCCACTAGGGCAAAAATTTGGATCTACAAAAAACTTTCCTTAGAGCAAAAAATTTTTGTTCCATTCTTTGTAAGGAAAGTTTTTTTTGTATATCGAAATTTTGTGGGATCGAACCTGCGGGCCCAACGTTGCTTAACTTGCCAGATCGGACGGGATGCTAACTTCGGACTTTGAATTTTGGTTCCAGCTTTTTTTATAGTTGGCGCTGAAACGAACTATAAGGACGAAACCACGTTCAATTATGTTGTATTTAATGGTCACTTTTATTGTAATTAATAAATTAATATGTAATTTCATCGTAAATCGAAAAATTAAAAATGAAAAAATTTGTTAAAAGGTGAAAAATTCATCAAAAATTGAAAAAAAATTCGTCAAAAATTTCCTCGGTCTACTGTTTTTTCTTCGGCCAAAAGCTACATTTCGTTGCTCATAACTGAATTGAACCGGTTGCTTCTTAAGTCGCGGTCATCGGTTCTCGCCACAGTCTGATCACTTGCCCAGTTTCGTTTGCTTATTTTGCGTCACACATTCATTTTCACTGCTTCAAAATTCCGGATCCGTAAAAGCACAATATGTGATTGTTGGAATATGTTCTGTTTACTTATTTTATTGTGGCTATTTTCCTTAGGGAGTACTCAAGAGATTTCAAATTTTGTTGCAAAATGTAACTTGCTATGAATTTTTATTTACAGGGTGGGCCAGAAAAAGTGGCTTTTTTTATTTTTTTGGGACCCGGAAATTTATTTTTCTAAAAATGAGATGGTTATTTGTGAAAATTGCAATTTTATGCGGGAAATCGATTGCGCGCATTCCCGAACCCTGAAAATGTTTCGCTGACCCTGAATCAAGGAAAAATTGGTTTTGAAGCGAAAATGGTTATTTGTGAAAATTGTCATTTTCTGTATCAGGAAATCGTTTTTATGCTTCGAAAAAGTGTGCATTCTATTTTTCGCATAAAATTACCCCTGGAAAAGTGATTTTCAGATAAAAAATGAGAAAAACAAAAATAACCATTTTCGCTTCAAAACCAATTTTTCCCTGAATCAGGGTCAGGGAAGCGTTTTCACGCTCCAGGAATGCGCGCAATCGATTCCCCGCATAAAATTAGGTTCATTTTTAGAAAAATAAATTTTGGGGTCCCAAAAAATAAAAAAAAGGCCACTTTTTTTGGCCCACCCTGTATAGACATTTTTAGGAGCTACTATACAATGGGGGCCACTCACGTGAAAAAATTTTTAAAATTTTTTTCAAGAAATGACCTCTTTAGGGGTAAAAACATGCGGGGAATCGGAATTTAACATTTTCGAAGCGAAAAAACGTTTCCCTGATTCAGGAAAGACATATTGAAGCAAAAAGTCGCAAAAATCGCATTTTTGCTAGGCTTAAATAGTTTTTGGAAATTTTTGCGACTTTTCGCTTCAATACACAGGCCATTCTTGAATCAGGGAAGCGTTTTTTCGCTTCGAAAATGTCAAATTCAGATTCCCCGCATGTTTTTACCTCTCGAGGAGAGGTAATTTCCAGAAAAAAATTTTGAAAATTTTTTCACGTGGGTGCCTCCCCTATTGTGTTAGTAGCTTTCAATTTTAGGTCCTTCAGTGGCTGAACCGTTTCAGTTCGAAAATGGCACCTATTTAAAATGTTCGAACGAGAATTTTTTCTGTATATCTCCATATAAATGTAATGTGAAAACAGGATTTTGTTGTTCAAATCATGTGCGAAGGAAGCCGGTGGAGGAAAAAATTTTCAATTCAAATGTGACGTTTTTCGATTCCGAAACCGACCATCAAAGGTTATGCGGTGTTGAAGGCAGACTTCTTCAAGGTCTAGCTTTTCTTATCAAAATCTCAAATGTTAAAGATAGTTTTTACTCAGGGGTGCCCCAAGTCAGCTGATGTTTTCAGAAAAGTGCTGATTTTGAGATATCAAAAATTTGGTAAAAGTAGTAGTAGAAGAAGAAAAAAAAGTAGTAATAGAAGAAGAAGTAGAAGAAAAAGAAGTAGTAATAGAAGAAGTAGAAGAAGGAAAAGAATAGCAGTAGAAGTAGTAGAAGAAGAAGAAAAAGAAGACGTAGAAGAAGAGTAGTAGTAGTAAAAGAAGTAGTAGAAGAAGAAGTAGAAGAAAAAAACGAAATAGTAATAGAAGAAGGAAAAGAAGTAGCAGTAGAAGTAGTAGAAGAAGAAGAAGAAGAAGAAGAAGAAGAAGAAAAAGAAGACGTAGAAGAAGAAAAAGAAGACGTAGAAGAAGAAAAAGAAATAGTGCTCGTCTACAGTTGATGTCGCGACGCCGAATTTTTTTGCGAGGAATAAATTACGCGCGCGCATTTCTGAATCCTGAAAATGCTCTCCCCGACTCTAATCCAGGAAAAAAATTTTTTAAATGGTCATATTTTTCCCTGAATCAGGGTCGGAAAAGCATTTTCAGGATTCGGGAATGCACACAACTGAAAAAAATGCACAACATGCACTTTTTTGCGTAACCCTGTATTAATCTATGTCAAACGTAAAAGCTGACGGTGAACTACAGCACAACAATGTTTGAACAAATTCTTAACTAAAATCGGAACATGTCACTAAATAGGCTTTACAAATGGCAATACAAAAAAGGGGAAAAAAGAATTTTCAGAAAAGAATGGCTTATTGATCAAATGTCAAAGCAATGAAGATTGCCTACCACCTTCAAGTTGTTACAATGCTACAGGATTTTGTTGTTTGTTACGTTTGAACGATGAAGGAACACCTGTTCAATGGCTGAAAGGTACTAGAATTTGGTATTTTTTACAGGGTGAGCAAAAAAACCGTACTTTTGTGTTTTTTGGCGTCAAAAATTGAAAAAAAATTATTCAAAAATTTGTCAAAATTGAAAAAAATTATCAAAAATTGAAAAAGTTGTCAAAAATTGATTAAAATTCGTCAAAAATTGAACGAAAAAATTTCAATTTTTTTTCAAAAATCACCTATGAGAAGTATTTTCATGCGAGAAATCGATTGCGCTCATGAAAATACCCTATATAGGTGATTTTTGAAAAAAAATTTTTGAAAATTTTTCACCAAAAAAACGCAAAAGTGCGGTTTTTTGGCTCATCTTGTAGAAGGAATATCAGGATAATTTCGTAAAAAATGTGGAGCAAAAATTTTAATTCTTTTTGTCATGTCGTTTCGGATTTACTTCGCTCACGGTCGGACTTATTTTTGATTTTCTCGGCTCCGTCGATCTTGGAAATAATGACTTCCTGTTGTTCATTATTGAGTGACGGATGCGGTCATCCTTCATATCCAATCAATTTTTGTACAAAAGGACCCGAATGGTTCGTTCTATTTATTAAAGGACCACACACTCCACTCGAGAAAAAACTCCATGTGAAAATTATATATTCGAAAAATTCGTGAAAAATGGAGCATTTTTTGTTTTTACGGCATCTTCTGAAACGTTGTAGTTTTTAAGAGAATTGCGTTTGAAATTGCTATTTTCGTTGTAATACACAAACTTTTTAAAACATTTTCCCGCGAAAATCTGAATTTTATTCATTTTCGCTTCAATACACCCACCCTCTTCCTTGAATCAGGGTCAGTGATGTAGGCACGTTCTGAAACGTTGTAGTTTTTGAGAGAATTGCATTTGAAGTTGTTCATGTTTTCGTTGTAATACACAAACTTTTTTGAATTTTTGCGGAAAAATCCATTTTTGCATAGATTTTTTTTTAATTTTTATTTTCTCTGCTCCGTCGAAATTTAAAAAATTGATGCAAAAATCGATTTTTCCGCAAAAATTCAAAAAAGTTTATGTATTACAACGAAAACATGAGCAATTTCAAACGCAAAAACTACAACGATTCAAAGCATGCCGTAAAAACAAAAAATGCTCCATTTTTCATAAATTTTTCGAATATATAAAAATGATAATAGAGTGGTGGATACTACTAATTCCTTCTTGTATAGCATTTTCTATTCATGAGATAAACTTTTATGGAAGTATGAGCCTGAGAGAATCTTCCCAACAAACCATATTTCTCCGTTTTAGAAATGTGCCCGATTGGCGAAGTGCCCTATCTTTCTGTGTCGAATGGAGATCCTATACAATGCACGGGTTCAATGGAATGCCCTTCGGGTTATTATTGTTCTTCACATAGTGGAGTCTGTTGTGGACTTGCTGGAACTTGTTCCAATCCAGCTGAAAGTCCACTTCAGGATGATATAGGTAAATGATTTTAGAGCTACTACACAATAGAAAAGAAGAAGAAAAGCCCCTAGGCGAAAATCCGAATTTTATTCATTTTCGCTTCAATACAAAACACTCATTTCCCTGAATCAGGATCAGTGATGCATTTTCATAGTTTGAAAATGCGCGCAATCGATTCCCCGCCTAGAAAAACCTCTAGACAGGCGGTTTTCCAGCAAAAATTCGAATTTTATTCATTTTCGTTTCAATACACCCACTCTCTTCCCTGAATCAGGGTTAGTGATGCTTTTCATGATTCGAACATGCGCACAATCGATTTCCCACCTAGAAAAACCCCCCGGAGGAGTCATTTTCGTAAAGATTCGACTCAACCTTCAAAAGCACCTTACTTATGGAACAACCCAAAATTGGAAGCTACTACACACAATGGAGGGGGCACCCACATGAAAAAATTTTCAATTTTTTTTGGAAATGACCCCTCTAGGGGTAAAAATATGCGGGGAATCCGAATTTGGCATTTTCGAAGAAAAAAACGTTTCCCTGATTCAGGGAAGACCTGTGTATTGAAGCGAAAAGTCGAAAAAATTGCATTTTTCGACTTTTCGCTTCAATACATAGGCATTCCCTGCACCAGGGAAGCGTTTTTTCGCTTCGAAAATGCCAAATTCGGATTCCCCGCATATTTTTACCCCTAGAGGAGTCATTTCCAAAAAAAAAATTTCGAAATTTTTTTGAAAATCCTATTGTGTAGTAGCTCCATGAGTTGTTATGATGGTAAAAATTGATCATTTAGGTCGCTTAATACCATGCACTCCGATTAGCTTCGATTCGTGCCCTGAAGGATCTGAATGCAAAGATTCTGTTTTTGCCACATCGGCTCAATCAACTGGTCAACATTTGTGTTGTCGGAAGAACATTTTTTCTTGTCCGATTTCCGGTGCTCCTGTTCCATCGGCGAGTGAGCCACAGAGATGCTCTGTGGCCAAGGATACATGTCCAATTGGGTCAATTTGTCGGCCGAGGTATTTAGAGATGAATGAAAAGTTACAATATTTAGTTGGCAAGAAAATTCTTGTGCCTAGTTTTTAAAAACCTCGGCAAAAATCATTCCTGGAATAAGATATTGGGTTGATCCAAAAAAATTTCGAAAAAATTGAAAAAAATTCGAAAAAAATGAAAAAATTGAAAATTTCGAAAAAAAATTCCCCTGACACTGATTTAAGGGATTTTCGTTATGAAACTTTTTTATGGAGTAGAAATTTTTTTCATGCTTCGAAAATGCGCACAATCGATTCCCCTCATAGAAAAACCCCTAGACAGTTGATTTCTCAGTGAAATTTCGTATTTTGGTTCATTTTTGCTTCAATGCACACATCCTACCCTGAATCAGGGAAGATTTTCACGCTTCGGGAATGTGTGCAATTGATTCCCGCATAAAATTACCCCTATAGGGGTCATTTTTAGGAAAAAAATTTTCGGGTTTTTCGATAATTTTTTCGAATTTTTTTCAATTTTTTTCCAATTTTTTCAACTTTCGAGTCCAAAATTCATGTCAAAAGTCTCAAAACTTTTGGATCAACCCAATATCTTAAAAACAGGACTTTCTGATCAACTGAAAAAATATAAATTTAGCAATATTCAAGGCACGGATATTTGTTGTTCTTCACTAGAAATTTCGGATGAAAACAATGTTAGATATAGTGATTACAATTTATGTCCCACTGGATGGAGAACACCAAAAACGGATATAGAAGTAAGAACTGTTTCTGCCAAAAGTCCCAAAAAATTTTCATGTTTCAAATAGCATACAGAGTGGCCTAAAAAATGGGCAGTTTTGTCCTTTTTTCAACTTTTTTAAATTTTTAATCAAATAACTCTGTAGGGTTATTTTTCTATGGGAGGAATTGTGCGTATTGTCGAACCTCGAAAACGCTTCCCTGATCCTGGTTCAGGGAAGAGATGTTTGTATTGAAGCGAAAATAGGCTAATACAGGTTCAGGGCATACATGCAAAGCTATATATGGATCCACGCTCTTCTTTTCGTTTCAATGTACACGTTGCCTGATTCAATAAAAAGTTCCGTGTAGCCGAAAAAAATTTTTGAAAAAAATTCAATTTTTTAACTAATTTTTCGAATTGTTTCCAATTTTTCAATTTTTATTTTTGGTTGTCCCTCTTGTCCCCCCTCGAAGGTCATTCATCCATCTATCCTCCATGGGTTCGTCCCTCCTTCCAACTGTGCATGTATGCCCTGAACATGTATTAGCCTATTTTCATTTCAATACAAACATCTCTTCCCTGAATCAGGGAAGCGTTTTTGACGTTCGGTAATGCGCGCAATCGATTTCTCGCATAGAAAAATCCCCGATATAGTTATATGTGTGAAAATTAAAAAACTTGAAAAAATCGCGCAGAATTGCCATTTTTTGGGTGGTACCCTGTACAAAAATTTCTTTTTTCGTTTGAAGTATTGCTCTCCAACAAAAACTACATGCTCTGACTATGCTTCTTGTTTACTTTCACCATCTACCCAACAATACGTCTGCTGCATTCCTGGACAAAGTAAGCTTTTTACTCATTTAATTTTTAGTAAAAAGTTTAGGCCAATATACAAGTATGCGAAAAATGGTACAGGTTGAGCGAACTAAAAAATTTACTTGCTATCCACCTCATAACAATGTTGAACAATTAAATGGCCTACCAAGACAGTGCAAGAACAGCCCAGAAACTGAATGTTCTATAGGGTTGGTTGAACATTTAAAAAATTTTAAATTTTCGCTTCAATAATACACATCCGATTCCCTGATTCAGGGAATCGGAGTGTGTGTATTGAAGCGAAAAGCGAAAATGTTTAGATTTTCTGCACGAAAATGACTTTCTGGGGGTAAATTTATGCGGGGAATCGATTGTGCGCATTCCCGAAGCTTGAAAACGCTTCCCTGATTCAGGGAAATAAGAGTACGTATTGAAGCGAAAATATAAAAATTTTGAATTTTTCTTCTGAAAACTATTAGGAAAATGTTTTCATTTTTTCAGATTTGGGGGGGGAGCTTCTCTCCTTCTTTGCGTCCGCTGGTTGGTTTAAAATTTTTATTCGCTGCAAGAAAACGCTTTCCTGATTCAGGCAAGGCCTCTGTGTATTGAAGCGAAAAGTCGCAGAAAATTTTTTCGAAATTTTATATTCCTTAGGCAGGATTTATACTTCCGTCGCGCGACGCATCGCAGAGCAATTACATTTATAGTGCAAACAATTTTTCTAATGTCGTTTATAGTTGCTGTCTCGCGGCACGCACGACGCATCGAGCGACAGCCTGCGACATCGCAAGTGCTGACCACGCGACACGACAAAAGGCCGAGTGGCAAAAAATTTGGCTCCAAGTGGGATTCGAACGCGTGACCTTGTGACACTAAGCCACTGCTTTGTCACTGCACCACCGAGCCCTGTTGATGTATAAGCGTTTTTTCAAACCAAGTTCTATCGCGCGACAAGTCGCTCGCACGATAAGTCTATCGCGCGACAGACTATAAACACCAACTCACTACACGTCGCGCGACACAAAAAGCACTGTCGCGTGACAGACTATAAACGTCAACACGCGACACAAAAATGCACTGTCGCATGCGACGGAAGTATAAATCCTGCCTTATGAGACAAAAAGCTTTAGATATTGGTGCCAAATGTCGCGTGAAGATATTGCCGTAAAAATTTGTTGTGGACCATTCAAAAGCTATGATATACCTATACCTTACTATCAGTCAACACTTCCACTTCAATGCTCTTTAACCGGCCAAACTCCTGTAGCAAATCCAACCAATCCGGCCACCAATTTGCAGTGCCAATCAACCGGGCTTGGATGTAACACCGGGTAGGCGTAATATAACTTCATATAGATTTTCGAATTTTTTCTAATAGACAAACATGTCAGCTAGCATTAGGGCAGACGAATATTTTCATTTGTTGTACTTCATCTACATCAACGACGAATCCACTTTGTCCGACAGGATCGAGTGCGCAATCCTCGCCCACTGGCTTTGTACCATGTACTTTAAACGTGGCAAATCAATGCCTAACTGGGTAGGGTTTTAAAGGACCAGTCCAGTGGGAAAAAAAGTTGCCATATTCGGGAAGTTCATGAAAAATGGAGCATTTTTTGTTTTTACAACATGTTCTGAATCGTTGTAGTTTTCGAGATACTTGTGTTTGAAACTGTTCATGCTTTTCGTTGTAATACACAAACTTTTTTGAATTTTAAATCGATTTTTTAAATTTTCATAAAATGAACATTGTAGCAATTTTTATAGCTAAATGAGGCGAACAAAATGACCCCAAAATTATCCAATTTGAAAATTGTTTTGGGTTATTGAAACGAAAATTCTGATTCAGGATTTTCGTTTCAATAACCCAAAAAATTTTCAATTTGGATAATTTTGATGTCGTTTTGTTCGTCTCGTCTAGCTATAAAAAATTGCTTGATGAAAATTGAAAAAATCGATTTAAAATTCAAAAAGTTTGTGTATTACAACGAAAACATGTAGACAAATTCAAAATTTCAAGCACAATTTTCTCGAAAACTACACCACTTCAGAAGATGCCGTAAAAACAAAAAATGCTCCATTTTTCATGAACTTTCCGAATATCAACAAAAAATGGGAACTTTTTTCCCACTCGATTGTTCTTATAAAAGAGAGAAGAAAGTGTAATATAAAATTTTTAAGCTTTGTTTGTACTCAATCTGTAAACTTGCCGGGCACCGCTCTATGTTGTACTAGTGGTACTGCTGTTGGACAAATTCTAATTTGTCCAAATGGACAAACTTTGCTTTCGGTAAGAAGAAGGATAGACTAGTGATGCTAAAAGTTACAAAAAAGTGACAAATTGGCCTCAAATATGCGAATTTTGACCTCAAAAATGCGAATTTTGACCTCAAATATTCGAATTTTGTCCTCAAATATGCAAATTTTGGTCTCAAATATGCGAATTTTGGCCTGAAAAATGCGAATTTTGGCCTTAAATTTTCGCGTCAATACACACAACTTTTATTGATTCAGGGACCAATTTTCACTGTGCTCATGTTTTCGTTATATATTGACGCGAAAATTCAAAAAATTTTTTTGACAGTTTTCGTAAGTCGATGAAAAACGAAAAAATTTTTAAATTTTCGCGTCAATGCGCAACTTTTATTGATTCAGGGACGAATTTTCACTGCGTTAATGTTTTCGTTGTAATACACAGATTTCAAAAAAAACTCCAAATACGATTTTCTCAAAAACCACAACGATTCAGAACATGTCGTAAAAACAAAAAATGCTCCATTTTTCATGAACTTTACGAGTATTTTTCCCGAGTAGACTGATCCTTTAACAATACTCATGCGCTCTTTTTAGAACAATGGTCAAGCACAATTTTGCACTCCAAATCAAGCCACCAACACATGTGGTTCTGGCTACACTTGTAGTGAATCTGTTGCCTCACCGGGAATCTTTATTTGCTGTACATTACCAAATTTTCCCATTTGCCCTACAGGCTTTTCAAATGCACTAGACACGAACGGACAGACAGTAATCACAGTCGTTTTATTATAGTCCATTTTTTCAATTTTTCTAGATTTTTTGTACCATTTCGAATCCGAATGTGTGCCCAGCCGGTACAAATTGCCTACAGTCTTCGAATCAACCACAAAGCTATGTGTGTTGCCGGAACACCGAAGCGCCTCGAGTATGCCCGAATAATCAATATGCTTCAATTCTATCAACCGGTCAACTCGAAACCTGTACTGGACCGGGATCTGTTTGTAGCCTTGTAAGAATTTTGACTCATGTTTTCGTGTCAATATACAGACTTTTTCAAAAAATTTCGTGGTTGCCAAAGAAAATTTTCGAAAAAAGTTCAATTTTTTCGAACTTTTAAATTTTTCGAAAAAATTGAAAAAATTCTATCAACCGGTCATATTGATTTACACCATTGAAAAACCCCCATTTTTTGAACAAGTTTGTATATTGACACGAAAATATGACTTGTACTCAAAAAGACTGATTGGATTTAAAACCTTTTCTAGGCTAGCTATACTTGTCAATTTTCATCGGTTCTGTCCCAGTTTGTGTGCTGTGGTGCACAACCTAGTGTTGCTACATGTGCCGATGGAAGATCTACTTATACTCAAGTAGCAGGTAAGCTTGTTGTGCAGTCTTGTCACGGCGTACGAAAAGTTGAGGCAAGGGTGAAAAATTAGAAAAACAATGTCGCCAATCGACTCAGCTCGCCGAGCGCTTCAAAACGAGTACCATATCATAGGGTTTTGTGCACTTTACTCATGGCCTAGTGGCTAAAGTGACAGATTTGCAGTTTATAGACTAGGGTTCGAATCCCGCTTTAATTTAAATTTGTCCAAATTCCATGAAAATTTTTGCATTTCCACATTTTGGCCTCTAAAACATTTTGCTATCAGTGAGACAAGTAAAATGACATAAAAATGATCAAATTTGAAAATTGTTTTGGGTTATTGAAACGAAAACCCTGATTCATGTTCGTTTCAATAACTCAAAACAATTTTCAAATTTGATAATTTTTATGTCATTTTATTCGTTGTGGCGAGCTATAAAAAATGACGTCTTTCCTTTTTTTAAATAAAAAGACAAAAAAGTTAAAAACAATTGGATTCAAGTGGGATTCGAACTTTCCATTAGAAACTGCAAATCTAGAGTCCTAGCCATTCGGCCATATGCGCAACTTTTTTACAAGTTCGAACGTGGTTGTAGAATATAAAAATGGCTTTTAGGCCAAACATTTCAATGCCCATTAAATACATGCCCATCTGGCTACGTGTGTGCACCATCGAACGTAAATGGAATAAATGTCTGTTGCCAAACACTTCCAACAATTACAACAACTTTTCAACCACCCAGCCAAGCACTCGACTGTCCAATCGGTTGTTTTTAACATTAGATAACTATTAGGCTTAGGCTTAGACTTAGACTTAGGCTTAGGCTTAGCCTTAGGCTTAGCCTTAGGCTTAGCCTTAGGCTTAGCCTTAGGCTTAGCCTTATGCTTAGACTTAGGCTTATTTTTCGATGAATTTTTTTCTAATAGTAGTAAAGAGTGTATGCTGAACACGATCCAATCGTTTTTGAACGAAAATATTTGTGTAACTTTGCCATTCTAGGTTGGAGTGCATTCGAAGACGCGTCCGGCGCTATGCGTTATTGCCAAAATGCCACGGATATGAGTTGTCCGCAGGGATTTTCATGCGCACAATCTTCTCTGTCAGGACTCTTTCTGTGCTGCCGTTATGCCTCACCTATTACGTGCTCTTCGCAATTTACAACGTTGTTGGTGAACAATAACCCCAGGCTTTGTTCAAGAGGAAATTCTAATAGTTGTCCAAGTGGATATACTTGTCAACAATCCAATATTGTAAGATGGATATTGGGGGGCAGGGCGTACAAAAAATCTGAAAAGAGTCAGAATTATAAAAAAATGCCGTCAATCGGCTCAGCTCGTTGAGCGCTTCAAAACGAGTACCATCTCATGGGTTTTTCCCATGGCCGAGTGGCTAACTCGCTCTGCATTAACTTATAGAGCGTGGGTTCGATCCCGGACCCAAAAGTCATTTTTTATTTTGTTGTCAAAAGTCATGAAAATTTTTGCATATCCATATTTTTATGCTAGGGAACACGTTGGCGCTATTATTTTTGCACGAAAAAAAAAGATATTTTTCCAAAATTTTTATGAAAAAATAATAGCGCCATCGTGTTTCTCGCATAAAAATATGGAAATGCAAAATTTTCTATGACTTTTGACAACGAAACAAAAAATGACTTTTGGGTCCGGGATCGAACCCACGTATGAGTTAATGCAGAGCGAGTTAGCCACTTGACCATGGGAAACCCCAAAACCCCATGATATGGTACTCGTTTCGAAACCCTTAGCAAGCTGAGTCTATTGGCGACATTTATTTTAAATTTTGACCTTTTCGGTTTTTGGGAGCCGTGGGTTAGTAACACTAGGGGGGTCTTTCAGCACATCTTTAAAAAAATATTTTACCCATTTTTAGGGACAAGTTTACATTTGTTGTGGAAATGCTCCGGGAACTTTGACCTGCGATAATGGGCAAATCCCAGCGTATATCGGATCGAATGTCAGATATTGCTCTAGGAGAGGCTATAGAGATGTTTGTCCTCCAGGTTACTTTTGTAGGCCATCAAATAAAGATGGGCTTAATGTATGCTGTAATTCTATGGCAAGGTAAAAACGAATTATGTTAGTGACACCAGTGGTGCTGATATCCCCAAAATTCGACTCCGATTTAGCACTTTTCTTTTATCTATTTTTCATTTAGGAGTCCACCTATGGAACTCTATGAACAGTCTGATGTCTGTGGCCCAAATGCATTGACTTATTTAGATGAGAGTGGAGTCCCAGTTGCTTGCTCTGCGGATCCAACTATTTGCCCTAACGTAATTTTTGCAGCATCCCCTTTGGCCCAGTGGGCATTTGGCCCATGTTAAAATTCACATAGTTTCAACAGGGCTCAAATGACACTGAGTCACGGAGTACCAAAATTCCGAAAGGCTGAAGGCAAGGGTCAAAATTTTTTTATAAATGCCACCAATCGACTCAGCTCGCCGAGCGCTTCAAAACGAGTACCATATCATAGGGTTTTGTGCGCTTATACCCATGGCCGAGTGGCTAAAGCGATAGTTTTGTAGTTTATAGGCTCGGGTTCGAATTCCGCTTCAATCTAAAGTTGACCAAATTCCATGAAAATTTTGATATGGTACTCATTTTGAAGTGCTCGGCGAGCTGAGTCGATTGGCGGCATTTTCGGAATTTTGGGTACGTTGTGGGACCAAAATGGGGTACTACTGAAATTTTATATTACGAAAAAATTTTCTTTCTGAAAATCCCCCATTCTAGAACTTCCATTGTCAGCCGTCTATGACCAATATAAAAATGTATTGTTGTCAAGAAGCTAAATGCCCAGGCACTTCAATTTTACCGGAAACACCACAAACTTGCAAACGTGATGGAGAATGTCCACGTGGATTAAAATGCATTCGATCAGCGAATATACCAGGTGGGAGAAAATTTTGAATTGAAAAAATGAAGAAAATTTTCAGAGCTAAAACTCTGCTGCCACTCATATGGCTACAACTTACACGAAGCGGACCCCGTGCCTGATATCATTAGATTCGCGCGTTGTAAAGGCCGAAAGACATTTCTAATGGGATCACATGCTATAACATGCTCTGATAATACTGGCTGTCCAATTGGGCACGAATGTTCTTCGTTTACAACAAGTGGTGTTTCAATCTGCTGTGAAAGTTTGGATTCGTATAAGAGTGTTTGTGGTGAAAATCGGTGAGTAAAATATTTGACATGACACATTTCCAGGAATATGCCATTTGACATAACTTTCATAGCGTTATCATATTCCTAGCTTCTAGTGAAGGAGGGGAAGGCTCCTTATAACATTATCGAGTCAAGAGCATAGTAGTTAACAAGAGGCAGAACTAAAGTAGGATGGCTCTTTCACTAGCTTAGGGTGTTTTTGACACACTTTAGCAACTCAAGAGCATAGTAGTCAACCAGTGGCACGACTAAAGTAGGATAGCTCTTTCGCTAAGCCAGAAGTAGATCGCTTAAAAAACAGAAAATTCCAGCTAGCGGTGCTGCTAGTGGGGGGTTCCGCGTACACCTATAAGCAACCGTTTTTAGAGAACCTTATCGACAACCCGAAAATGACGCTTTCTTGCAATGCGCTCTTGGATCAAAACAAATATGCCCAGATGGATACCCATGCAAGACAGTACAATCTTCAGATCTCCCAATTTGTTGTTCGCCTATTGCATTCTGCCCACCAAATCATAGACCTCTAATTGAACTTTCCACTAAACAAGCAAAACGGTGAGCATCAAAATCGATCATCGCGCCAAATAGATTTTTAGATGCTTCACCCCTGGATCTACACCCGAATGTGGGCTCGGCTATGCCTGTCAAGAATCCACAGTGAAGGATTTATATGTGTGTTGTGAATCTAGTCCGAAAGATGAAACGTTACTAAAGAATAACAATGATCGACCTGTAATAAATGTTGAAGACAACTGGACTGTTATGGAGGGATAATACAAAATTTACTTATTTATCTTTATCAAACATATAAAAAATGTTACAAACTTTTTACGAATCACCAAATAATGCACTTTAGAACGAGATAAACACAATTATAGACTAGGTCTCAACACACAAACCATCGTGTTTTACACCGAGACAGTAAAAGAAGACATGAGCAAGAAAAAAAGCATAGCCATATGAACTTTGAGGCATTTCTGATCAAGGAACATGGTGTGCAAAAAACATGATTTTTCGAATTAAACATTTTTCGAAAGTCCCCAAATAAAATAGCTGTAAAAACACGTGAGCTCATAATGGCTAAAGGGGCCATCCTTAAATTATGTTTGCAAAAATCGCGATTTTTCAGATCCGCCCTCGGGGTGTCGAGTTACCATGTACCTTTCGTGGTCTTTGTGTTACCATGCGCTTGTGACATACCCATGTACGATTTCTATCATCAGACGTCATTTGATTGGTCGCAAGTTTGTGATCCATGAAGTAGTCCCATGGTAATAAGCCAGTCGTCAAAATCATTGTCGGGTAGCTGCAGCTTCATGTAGAAATCTTGAAGTTCTTCAATTGACCCCCCCCCCCGTAATTCCGAGTCCCGACCCCCTCCCACCCCACTTTTGCAAACGTAATTTAAGGATGGCCCCAAACACATATACCACGACTATGACAGTGTTCATACAAGAAGATATACATTTTCTTTCAAAGATAAAAGTGAATAAAACCTCGTACGTTCGAGATCAAGATATAAGCCCTGTAACAAAGCCTTATTATAAATATCTAGGAAGGCAGTGTTTCCTTGATCGTATTCAAGACAACTTGTTTATATCGACGTGAAAGGCCGGCTTGCCAAAAAGCTAATACCGGGGAATCCTAAAATTAAAAAATATTATCCAACATTGGTAGTCTAACAAGTAAACATCAAGAACTTGGTTTTTTCAATTTCTCCCAAACATACACCAATTTTCTATCCATGGTAGAAGTACTAAAAAACCGCAAAAAATTTTTCCTACGACATTCCTATGAGGAGATAGAGCTCAAAATGTGGTCTTTGGGATCAAAATTAGGGTTCAAAGATACCATCATAACTTTTTATGGTTAAAATATTTTTCGCTAATTCTTTTTGCATTTATTAGAGGGTGAAAAGATGCAAATTATGGTATGTTAACTTCGGCCTTAGATTTTTATCTTTATGGATAAAAACGTCATACAAAAATATACCATTTTGTCATTTTTGTAAGACGTTTTTAGCCATAAAGATAAAGGTCTAAGGCCAAAATTAATATACCATAACTTGTGTCTTTTCACTCTCTAATACATGCAAAAAGAATTAACAAAAAATATTTTAACCATAAAAAGTTATGATGGTATCTTTGAACCTTAATTTTGACCTCAAAAACCACATTTTGAGCTCTATCTCTTAATAGGAATGTCGGGGGTGAAAATTTTTTGCGGTTTTTTAGTACTATCATAAAAAATTGGCTTATGTTTGAACGAAATCGAAGAACCCAAGTTCGTGACGTTTAATTGTTAGTATTACCCAAAGATTTGAATAAAATCCTATATATACCTCCTGATTGCATTTGACAACTTGCAAAACCCGATTCAAATCAATGCCCTCTTTTTGACGACTCAATTGAAACATCAATTTGGCACGATTTAACCATTCGGTTCGTGTTGAGCTTATAGCCGTTTCCAAGACTTGGTCTTTCACAGCGGAATCTGGAAAATATCAATAAGTAGTATTTCGGTCGTTCGGAAAATAACCGGTTATTTTCCGAATGACCCAATAGAAGAATTTTAACAGCCGATCAATGTCTGGTTTATGCATCCCTGCGTGGTCGTGTTGGCGGAAAAATCAAGCTCAGTACAGTCAACTCTCGACTTAGTGATACTCCAGGGGTCATTAAATCGAATCGGAGAAAGAATGTCACTAAATCGAGTTTGGCTGTATTTATACTTTTACAACGCATCCCTGTGTGGTCATGTTGATGGGAAAAAGGAAAAGTTCAACTTACCTAATAGTAATTGTGAGTATCGTTGCACCAACTTTGGCGTTGTGTGGTCCCGTGTCGGATAACATTCAACCACAAATTTGAGACTTTCCAACGAATCGGCGCATTTGACAAAAGATGAGTGTAAAGAAATCACAAATAACTCGGGCAAATTTTCAGCAGGTATAATAGTTGACGCAGGAATTCCTAACAAGTTGTACCTTAAAGGACAAATTATGCAAACTTATTCAAGACAAGTCGATTGAAGTCCGTTTTGGGAAAATTCCGGGGCTAACACAATAGGAGGGGGACTACCCGCCAAAATTTTTCGAAAATTTTTTTCTGGAAATGCCCCCTCTAGGAGTAAAAACATGAGGGAAATTCGAATTTGAAATTTTCAGAGCGAAAAAATGCTTTCCTGATTCAGGGAAGCAATAAAATCGAAATCAGAAATTTGCCAAAATTCAATGAATTTCCCGTATGTTTTTACCTAGAGGTGACAATTTCAGAAAATTTTTTGGCCCCTAGTAGCTCCAAAATTCATAACATTACTATTTTCCGCACATACTTGAAAACATGGTGATAGGAATTGGCATGAGATGCTAGCCTAACACAACCAATTGGCAGTAAATAAGCTAAGGCTAGGAGAAATTGCCTTCGTGATGACATATCATCGGATTTGACAATAACCTACAAAAATTTTCTAGTTGATTGTCCAAGCACTAATTGGCGCTGTTTACCTGACTGCCAATGACCATCTGCCAAATCAACGCATCCAAATATGTGGGATTCATTTCATGCAACCTTTTTGCAATCATTTTCAAGTTCTTCAAATGATGCCTAGTCTGGTCTGTGGACAATGAACCGACAAAGTCTGTCTCTTCAAGCCCATATTTCTCAATTTCCATCATGACCAACATATCCTGTGTTGGCACACCTTCGAGAACCATATCTCGCACTAACGTCACCTGAGTACGTAATAAATAAAGCATCTGTCTAAAATTGCCTTTTTATTACAGCATAGTACAATCCGAAATCAACCTGTGTAAAGTATGAAAAATTTCATTGTTATCTGTTATAATGGTTAAGCTCCTTGACGTATCAAATAAAATTTTCGTTTTGAAAAAGTCCTGAGGTAGATAAGCAGCTCGGTTAACCGTAGTTGCTAGATCAATATTTTGGCCTTGTTCGATGTGGAAGAATTTCTTGGCTTGTTCCTAAAAATTGGTGTAAAAATTTAATAAATTGGTAAGTACTTGTAGCCTCGAAATAATCGATACAAAACCATTTAGAAAAAAGTCGTAATGATTTAGCAACATTAATTTGTCCATGGTTATTATTATGAGAGAATAGCTTCGAAGGAAACCCCGTGCTTTGGCATCTTTGAGGCTAAAAAAGAATTTTTTATAAATCTTGTTTTCAGTAGATTTTTAAACAATTTTTTCAATACTTATACACAAGTTATACAAAGTGACAATACAGAAAAATATACGAATTTTGAGCACAAAAATATTTTATTCAAAAAAGGGAGACAAATTTGTCACCCGAGATAGATTTTTCAATTTTCTTATATAAAACATGTACAGTCAACTTTCAATTTAGTGACCCCTCGAGAAATTTTCCGCCAACACGACCATGCAGAAATGCATTGCAAAAGTATAAATATATAGTATATATATGCTCGTGCTCAAAATTCTGACCAATGACAAGGATTGTCACTTTTTGAATCCTGTGCATCCCTATTCAAGATATACCGGAATGTATGGCACAAGGTATAACCGTTATCATCATCACCAAACAAGACAACACCATCACGTTCGGTATCGAATTTGATGTTACCATTAACTAACGTATTCCTTCGAGAATCAGATGCTGAAATTTGATTTGTATAAAATCATCAAATAAAGAAAAAAATCTACTCGTTGATGCGTGATCATCGTCATAAAAATGGGGAGTTGAAATTTCCACACTAAGTGACCTTAGACAAGCATGTCGAACCAAATGATAAACTCTTTCATTCATAGGAACCTAAAGATTTCATAAAAATCCTTGCCCTAACCGTGGATTTACAAGGTGTATCAGACAAATCGGAATTTGGGCGATTTTTTCATGTTTTTTCGACCCGTTTAGCATCTCGAATACGTTATAATTCTCTCAAATTCGAGACGTTTCACGTCTCGACTTCAAGTTCGAGGCACAAAACACAATGTGCTCAGAACAAAAGAACACTTGTGTTCTGAACCTAGAACACAAAATGTGTTCTGGGTTCGGAACACAATCAGGCATCTTATTTTCTTTGGCCAAATCAACAAAACACACCCAATTCCCTGAATAAGGATCAGAGAAGCGTTTTCTAGCTTTGGAAATGCGCGCAATCGATTAAAAAATATAGCGATTCCCATCCCTTTATATGACTCGATAAAACACCATGCATGCACAAGATTTGCTGGCTGACTCGGGCACAAATCAGAAAATCGAATTTCAATTCAATCTTCTTCTTGTAAAATCATTATACAAATAAGGTAATCTAAAAAGCGGACATTTGAAAAACTCTATTTCAGATAGAATCAAAATTTTTTGCCTAAATATGAGATTTTATCAAATTTCGATCAATACACACACTCGATTGCCTGAATCAAGATCAGGGAAACGTTTTCTAGCTTCGGAAATGTGCGCAATCGATTCCTCGCATAAATTTAGCCCTAATAGGGTCATTTTTGAAAAAATTCGGGTCGAAAAAACATGAAAAACTCGCCCAAATTCCGGTTTTTCTCATATACACTATATATACCTGTGTACTTATATAGCTAGTTTCAGCCTCATGATCATTCGACAGTAAACCTAGCCCACTGCCAAATGAAGAACAAGCAGCACACCTCTCTTCCTCATCAATCACTTCGAGATGATAATCAAAATCACCATAAAATTGAGGAGAGTCTGAGGTATCCATACTTTCTAAAAAATTTTTTAAAAATGAGTGAAAAAGAATTATGCCTTCAGAAGTAGAAGACTCTAATTTATGGCATTTCTTTTTCCGATTAGAAGAGCTTCGCACTGGTTGACAAGTCATCACAATCCGGGGGCCGTGGTTTTCGCAAAAATGACATAGGGCTATCACTGCTTGCATTTTATTACTTTACATCTAAAAATGTCCTATATTATCCAAATTGAAAAAATACAGGGTGGACTTTAAAAAACCAGAATTTTGCCGTTTTTTGGCGAAAAAATTTGAAGAAAAAAATCGAAAAAATGACGATTTCATGGCTAAGTTAGCATTTTCAGAATTTTTCAATAAGCGCAATCGATTTCTCGCATAAAATTACCCCTAATAAATCACTTTTTGAAAAAAATTTTCGTCAATTTTTTGTCAAAAAGCGGCAAAATTCGGTTTTTTCAAGTCCACCCTGTATTTTTGTGAAAATCAAAAATTCCTTTATCAAATAGATATTTGGTTTTTGTTGCGCGCAGCGCCAAAGCAAAACAGCACACGGGCTTGAAAATACATTCGTTTTAGTAAGAAAATTATTTTAAATACCATTTCACAATTATTTAATTTTTTTTGTTCCGTTGACATTTTTAAGAAACTTTTATTATTTTTTGGTCATTTACATGAAAAGCGTTCAAGTCCTGGTAACAGTTTTTAAAAAGTTAGGCTGCGCGTTAATCGTCTCGAACGGGTAGTCGAGGACTAGTGTTAGACCCCGGGATCGACCTCTTGGCTGGGACGGGAAACTTTTTGGAACCGGAGAATTTTTGGCACTATTACTTTTTTCACGTTTTTGGTTTTTCACGCTAACTTTTTTCACGTTTTTTTCATGCAATTTTTTAAAAGTAATAGTTTATAACGTGCGGAAAAGTGAAAAAAGTAAGCGTGAAAATAAACCTAAAAAAAGTAATCGTGCCGAATTTTTTTATGAATTTTTCGATTCTTTTTGGAAACAACCGGGGAACAGCCCAGGGCTCTGGTGCAGTTTGCGCGTCCAATAGACGGTTTACGCGTCCAATCAAATTTTTATAAGTATTGGGTTGTTCAAAAAGTTCGTGCCAAAACATTATAATTCATTTTGTGTATTTATCTTTTGATATTTTTGTCTGTAATGTTGTTTTTCAGATAAAAAATGGTTATTAAAAATGTAAAAAAGCATCTTCGCCACGTCATGCTATGGCTTTTTGACAAGGATAACTCAATAACAGCGAAAGATGCATCAGAAGAAATTCAAGGCGTGTACGGCCAAGATTCGATAGCCCAGAGGACATGTGGAAAGTGGTTGAAAAAATTCAGGGATGGGGATAAAGATGTTGAAGATTTGGAAGATGAGCCCCGAAGCGGAAGACCGAGCAATTTGAACGATGAAGAGTTGTGTCTACTCGTGGAAATGGACCCCAAGGCAACAGTGCGTGAGTTGGCTGAGGTGCTCCAGAAGTCAGTTGGGTCGGTTTGAAATCATCTCAGGGATATGGGGTTTGTAAGTTTTTTGTTTCTTATTTGTTTGCATATTCTTTCATATTCTTTGTTTTA
>OZJO01022675.1:0-10268 GCA_900406225.1 Acrobeloides nanus | reverse complement strand
CCAGAAAAGCAGACCCAACTCATGGAAGAACTACTTTGCCGTGAAGTTCTAGGGTTGACATCCGAAGATTTGCGCAGGAAAAATTCAATGGGGAGCATGGAAGATTTTTCACCTCGTACCAATAGGTGAGTCTGGGGTAGAAAAAAATATTTTACCTCCTTAAAGGATTAGTCTACTTTTGGGGAGTTGGTACCATGTGATAGAGCACAAAATTTTGAGCATTTTTTGCTTTTACGGCACTACTTGAAAATTTAATGGTAAAAAGTTATGGGCGAAACAAAGTTGCAAAAAAAAGTTTTTTTAATATGTTTAAACATTGAAACGAAAAACTTGTACCCAGGCAAAACTAAGTTTGTTTATTGAAACGATTTAATAAAACATAAAATTCAAAAGCTTGGTACTTTGGGGAAAATTTATAAAGTTTTTATAGCTTGCTGACCATGAATCAGGGTTTTCGTTTCAATAACCCAAAATATTTTTCAAATTCAATAATTTTGTGTCATTTTATTCGTCTCGGCGAGCTTTAATGCCTCAAATTTTGTGCCCTGCTTTTATAGCTCATCAAGACGAATAAAATGACACCAAAATTATTGAATTTGAAAATATTTTGAGTTATTGAAACGAAAACCCTGATTCGTGATCAGCAGCTATAAAAACTTTATGAATTTTTCCCCAAAGTATCAAGATTTTGAATTTTATAATTTTTATTAAATCGTTTCAATAAACAAACTTAGTTGCTTACAAGCTCTTCGTTTCAATGTACAAACTCGTTTGAAATTTTTTTTACTATTTTGTTTAGCTCATAACTTTTTACCGTTAGATTTTCAAGTAGTGCCGTAAAAGCAAAAAATGCTTCAAATTTTGTGCCCTATCACATGACATCATTTCCCCAAAAGTAGACTGGTCTTTTAATTCAGCGATCCGTTCGAAAGATCAATGGCTTACTGGCTATTAAAAGAATACACAAAATCTGCAGCTACACTTGTCGAAGAAGCAAGTCAAGCATCATTGGGACTTAAAAGCAACTTCACCGAATGCTCTCTATCAGATATCTTCAATTTTTATTCATTTTTGCGAAAACATCCATTGGTTGTGAGACAGCGTCTAAATGAAGCCAAAATTCAAATTGGCAGTACAGAAAAATTTTTGGCGTTAGCAAAAGAGCTCGAAAACCAAGTGACACCCAGTGAGAGAAGGCTATACTTCCGCACGGCGTCCATGCACATGGCGTTTGGTTGTCCTTTATTGGCGTTGGATGTTTTATCGAAGTTACCCAGCAATTTAAGCATAGTGATGCCTGGGGCTAGTATTTCTACGTTGAATCAAGAATTAGAGGGGAGTCGAGAAGTTGATGTAAGATTTACACCGTTCAATTTTCAAATGAATAAATACATGGTGTATAAAAAACCAGAATTTGGGCAATCTTTTCATGTTTTTTGACCCGAAAATTTTTTTCAAAAATGACTCTATTAGGGCTAATTTTATGCGAGGAATCGATTGCGCGCATTCCCGAAGCTTAAAAACGCTTTTTTGACCCTGATTCAGGGAAATAAGAGTGTGTGTTAAAGCGAAAATATGAAAATTTTTTATTTTTCTTTTAAAAATTATCGTTCCTGGGGTTATTGTATGCGAGGAATCTGAAAAACATGCTCAAAAAATGTTTCCCTGAATCAGGGCAAGCATGTGTAATAACAAGAAATGAACTCAAATCTTTCTTTGTTAATTTCGTGTTATTACACATGCTTACCCTGATTCAGAGAAGCATTTATTCGGATTTTTCACATAAAATAACTCCAGGAATGATGATTTTCAAAAGAAAAATTCAATATTATCATATTTTCGCTTTAATACACACTCTTATTTCACCTGAATCAGGGTTAGGAAAACGTTTTCAAGCTTCGGAAATGCGCGCAATCAATTCTTCGCATAAAATTAGCCCTAATATTTTTGGAAAAAATTTTCGAGTCGAAAAAAATCGCCCAAATTCCTGCTTTTTATACACCCTGTAATGCAACTTTAGAGTACAAAGGATTCGACTAGAAATGTCTCAATGGATGTAGACTGGTCAGCGCCTTCAAATGTGTTAGACAAAGACGAACTGAAGTTGGACTGGAGTGAAGGTGAGGATGAAGAAGAGGATGAAAAAATCGAAGCTGATCAAGTTGACACCATAAAGCTGGAAGCACCATCCAATGATCCGACTAAACAATTTTCCATTGTATGTCAATCTTTTGGAGATATTTCACAATGGGGAGGGGCACCCATGTGAAAAAAATTTCGAAAATTTTTTTGTTGAAAATGACACCTCCAGGGTAAAAAACTGCGGGGAATCGGAATTCGACATTTACGAAACGAAAAATGTTTCCCTGATTCAGGGAAGGCCTGAATTGAAGCGAAAAGTCGCAAAAATGCGATTTCGAATGTGATTTTCCGACTTTTCGCTTCAATACACAGGTCTTCCCTGAATCAGGGAAGCATTTTTTCGCTTCGAAAATGTTAAATTCGGATTCCCCGCATGTTTTTACCTCTCGAGTGGTCATCATCAAAATTTTCGAAAAATTTTCACGTGGGTGCTTCCCCCCAATTGCGTAGTAGCTCCAATCTTTTTTGTGTAAATTATTCATTCTTTTATAGGAAAATTTCGATCAACCTTTTCGACAACAAGAAATCGATTTTATGTCACAACATTTGAAGTTTATCGCATCGCTTCGAATCATGGTCGAAGAGCTATCTACACTGGCTAGTGGGTACGAAGTTGATGGAGGGCAATTGCGATATGAACTTTTTAAATGGCTTGAAAAGGAGTTTGGCGTGCTCCGGCGTGTTTGTGACTATAAAACAGATTCACAAGTTGACCTTGACGCTTCGATTGATGAGCCCGACTTATCTGTCGACGAAAACTCGCCGTTACCCTTGCATGAAGCTTTACGGCATGATCGAGTGACATTAAATTATCGAATCAAGTGCACAATTCGGCGCAGGCGATGGCTAACTACCCATCAGAAGCTCATCAGGACACTAGTGTCTTATTGCGCATTACATAGTGCGCAAAATTATCGTCTTATTTCTGTTCATATGGAGCTACTCTTATTGCTTCTTGAAGCTCAGCAAGATCTTGTTTCCATACGCCATTTAAATGGTAATTTGTTCAGAATACCATTTGCTAAAAAAATATCTTTAGAACCTATTCCGGATATCCATTCGTTCCCACTTTTGATGGCTTCTTTCACATCGACAAGAATGTTTGTTACTTCGCCACTACATTTCATAGAGAACCAACGTACCGATTTACTCTTATCTATTACGGAATTGTCATATCCACCAAATTTCAACGATGCTGTGTATAAAGTAGGGTCAATTTGAACAATGCAACAAAAAACCATTTTTGCTTAGGTATATCGTTTATTCAATCTTAGCCAAGGCTTATCATCTTGTCTATATCAATCCTTATCAGATACGGACAATTTCGCGTCGCTATTCCAAGAACAATCTGGGTAAGTGTTATTGCACTTGTAGCCGGTGAAATAGTACGTTGAAAATTTACGTACACAAACATCGGGTCTCCAATCCATCGAATTCGCGAGAGGCAGAAAAGGGACGCCATTGAGGGCTTTCATTAATTGCGTTGAGAGATTTTGGAAGCACAATTCTGCACTAATTGCAAATCGAGGAGCACTAATTGCAATTAGTGCTCGTCGCGGCGCATCGAGATGCGTTGCGACGCGTCGAGACATTTTTTTAAAATGAGAATAACTTTTCAGGGTCAACGAATTTTCCATTTTGGCCTTTGACATTTTTATTCATCTTTTGTTGAGCTTTAAATTTGCTGTAGACCACATTCGAAAATTCGTTGACCCTGACAAAGTAGAAGCGTAGAAGCGTTCGCATTCCCGAAGCGTGAAAACGATTCCCTGACCCTGATGCAAGAAAAAATGGTTTTAAAAGGTTATTTTTGTTTCCCTGAATCAGGGTCAGGGCAGCTTTTTCATGGTTCGGGCATACGCACAATCGATTTCCCATCTAGAGAAAGTCATTACTTCGTTTATACACATCGGTCTGCACTATTTCACCGCTACACACTATCTCAATATGAATAGTGTATTTTAGAGCGTTAACTAAGAGAATCCGGACTATCTCAATGGCAACTGATGATATTTCTGTAGCCACACTTCCAACCAAATGGCCTGGCGTAGATAGCATTGTAGCACTAATTGCCCGCCAAGTTGATGAAGAGATGCCCAATTTACGGCTATTGTTAATGGAATGCTTCATTTCCATTACAATGTCGCTGTTTTGTTATGCTTTTTCTGTCTATGACTCCCGCTGGTTATATCGGCTAGCTGCGCATGAAATGAACTCAAAGAATTTTGGACTAGTTTTTGGTGGAGGTGGTGAAAAACGGCTCAGAAGTGCTCCATCAAGGCCACCAGGTAAAAAAATCTAAAATTATAAAATATTGGGTTGTTCAGAAGTATCGCACCTATTATCCTTTTCATGGCTAAATTGATTGCGCCATTGCCGAACCTTGAAAATCCTTCTTTGATTCAGGGAAGTGGTGGGTTATTGAAGCGAAAATGAAAAAATTTAGATTTTTTTCGCAGGAAAACCGACTTTCTAGGGGTTTCTCTAGGCGGGGGAATCGATTGCGCTTATTCCTAAACCATGAAAAAGCTGCCCTGACTCTGATCCAGGGAAGCGTTATTATTCAATACACCCATCCTCATCCCTTAATCAGGGTCAGGGCAGCTTTTTCATGGTTCAGGAATACGTGCAATCGATTCCCGCCTTGGAAAACCCTCGCCGGTTTACATGCGAAAATTCGAGTTTTTTCATTTTCGTTTCAATACACCCACCCCCTTCCCTGAATCAGGAAAGCATTTTCAAGGTTTAGTAAGGCGCGCAATCGATTTCTGGCCTAGAAAAACCCATCCAAGATTCAATGTAACATACCAAAAGCCGGGAAATTATCGATCAACCCAATATAACCTTTTAAGCCCGACCAAGACAATCAACAAGTTCGTCAAACGCCGATAGTTCATCAAAATCCACGGATGATTCTGCTGCAATCCGGGCAAAATTGCATGCAAAGGTGTTTGGCACAGAGCACGCTCCGCCTAACGTTCAAAAGACATCACCACAAGCAGCAGCACATGTACCAACTTCAGAACAAGTTATTTTCTGTTGGGTGCCTCCCCGAATGCATATTGTGCAATTTTACGCAGAAAAGGTATTCGAATTATTACAAAAATTATTAGAGTGGATTTTTTTAGCCAAGTGGAAATCCGCGAAATGAAAAGAACGAAGTTATCTATGATTCGGATGACGCTAGCTCCGAGAATGAATACGACTATCACAACGACGATGATGATGAACCAAAACCTCATGACTGCCCAACTAGTTATGCTTGGCTCCTGCTGAGATTGGCTTCAATAATCCAAATTCAATATCGCATCAAGCAATTCATAGCTGTTTCCGGTTTTGATATAAGCGGTATTTTTTACTCTTTTGACACCGGAGGAGGCTTAGGTCTAGGATTTAGGCTTAGGTCTAGGCCTTAGGCTTAGGTCTAGGCTTTAGGCTTAGACCATAGGCTTAGGCCTTAGGCTTAGGCTTAGGCCTTAGGCTTAGGCATGGGCTTCTTACCATGGCTTAGGTCTAGGCTTAGGCTTAGTCCTTAGGATTTGGCATAGGTCTTAGGCTTAGACCTTAGATTAGATCTTAGGCATGAGCTTCTTACCATGGCTTAGGTCTAGGCCTTAAACTTAGTTCTTAGGATTTAGCTTAGGCCTTAGGTTTAGGCTTTTGGCGTAGGCTTTAGGCTTAGGCTTAGACCTTAGATTAGATCTTAGGTATAGGCTTCTTACCATGGCTTAGGCTTAGCCCTTAGTCTTAGGCCTTAGGCTTAGTCCTTAGGATTTGCCATTTAGGCTTAGGCTTTAGGCTTAGGCTTAGACTTTAGATTAGATCTTAAGCATGGACTCCTTACCATTAGGCTTAGGCTTAGACTTTAGATTAGATCTTAAGCATGGGCTCCTTACCATTATGCATTATGAAATTATGCAGTATAATACATATGCGCTTTAGATCTCCCAAGCTTATCTCCAAGAGTAGATCGTACCCTCGAGTTATTGGCAAGTTGGATTGAAAGCATCGAGGAACAACTCGATCAGTTCCCGGGTGGTTGCCCACCAGATTTTCTACCACACATGTACATAGAGAACGAATTTTCTGTGCAAAATGCTCCACTTCTTCGAAAATATCGAACTTTAATTGAGTCTGGAAACACGCCGTTTGAATACGATAGTAAAGATGCTTTACCTGTCAAACGCCTATGGACTTATTTGGTTCGTCAGGAAAACCTTTCCGCTCACTTTATCAAATATATTTTTGGACGAAAGGATGATGTAAGTTACAATCTTCTTATATAAAACGTGTAATGTATGTCTGTTTGTCCGGACTAACATTAGGATGTTTGAAATTTTTTTCGAAAAATTTCTGAAATACCGAAAATCGGTATCGGCCTCGGGATCCCGGAAGGGGTTTTTCTAGGTCAAGAATCGATTGCGCGCCTTGTTGAACCTTGAAAATGTTTCCCTGAACCTGATTCAGAGAAGAGGGTGGATGTATTGAAGCGAAAATGAACCAAAACTCGAATTTTTGCATGAAGACCTGTGGTCTAAGAGTTTTTCTATTTCACTATCCGGGAATGCGCGCAATCGATTTCCCGCATAAAATTACCCCTAGAGGGCTCATTTTTAGAAAAATAAATTTAAAAAAAGGCCACTTTTTTGGCTAACCTTGTATAAATTTTCAGGTTACTGGAGCAGAAACATTGGCAGCTGGTTCTGAAACCAAAAATGGACATGCTTATTCCGTAAAAATTATACAAAGAGAGCATGAACCAATATTATCATTCGCTTGCAATTCGGTACAAACAAATGGAATAGCTTTAAAACATTTTTATTAGGTGAAACCAAATTGGATAGTTGTGTCAACAGGTAGAGAAATCCAAGAAATCGTAATGGACCCTATTTTTGATCGACAAAACAAAATCGACTCTGGTCTAAACAACCGAGTTGAATTAGATATAGCCCTAGAAAAGATGGTCCGCGATCCCATACGGGATAATGATGACTATCAACTAATCATTGATGATGGGAAATCCAAACAGACTTCTTTATCATATGTAAGAATTCTGCTTTTCTAGGGACAAATTTTTTTAAAGTGTTTGAACGTGTCTTTTTTTTCTTTCTCTTTCATACTATTAACTATTTTTGATACAGAAAATTACGCCATTTATTGTTGACCGAAGCCGAGTTGCTTTAAGAAAGGTATTTGGCCGTTGGTATCGTGTTTGGTGGCGTTTTGTGAATATTTTAGTCGCTAGAAAAAGTTTTTGTTGTTGTGATAGAAAAGCTATGCTATAGCCCAGAATGTGCACGAAACCTTTTTTTTCTTTACCACATGCCACAGAAAACGGATAACAATATAAATTGGTTAAAAACGGGCAATTTTTTCTATGCACAAAACATAGTATAGATCGGAGCTACTACACAATAGGGGGAGGGCCAAATAGGTGGACAACAGGGGAGGAGAGGGGATCTGGTGCTAGGTTGGGTCCTCAAAATTTTCAAAAATTTTTTTCTGGAAATGATCTCTCTAGGGGTAAAAACATATGGAAATCTGAATTCGACATTTTCAAAGTGAAAAAACGTTTTTCTGTTTCAGGGAAGGCCTGTGTATTGAAGCGAAAAATCGCAAAAATGAGATTTTTGCGACTTTTCGCCTCAATACACAAGCGTTCCCTGAATCAGTAAAGCGTTTTTTTGCTTCAAAAATATCAAATTCGGATTCCCCGCATGTTTTTACCCCTAGAGGAGTCATTTCCTAAAAAAATTTTTGAAAATTTTTTCACGTTTATGTAGTAGCTCCCATAGATCTTTTAAATCTTTGTTCCCTTTTCGATGGCATTTTAGTTCCGGTAGAAAGCATGTTGTAATAAATATTTTGTTTAAAAAACTATAACCAAAACTATAACTCACTTTTTAGCTAAGAAAACGGACTTTTGGTGGCGTGCGTCGATTGGAATCCCATCCAACATTGCCAAATTGTATGTTTCTAAAAAATTTTTATCCACGAAATAATTTTTTTTAGATGTAAGTGGTGCAAGCGATGGCTCTATCTACTTATGGGAATGGGGCGCTGAGCAACCAGTATTTACTGCCAGAGCTGCTGGGCAATACGCTAAAGTCAATAAGCTTACCTTTTCGCATCATGGCAATAAGTTTGCTGCAGTGGATGGCGATGGCCTATTGTGTATTTGGAATGCCACCCAGTCAGCGGTGCATAGAAAACCTTTCTTTGTAAGTTGTTAAGAGGCGATTTCTTGACTTTTCGAACCGAGTTCAATATAATGAAATATAAGTTATATAAGGTAAAAGTCGGGTAGAAAAAACGGACTTCAAATTCGTGCTCAGCGACTCCAAAAACGGAGGTTGATTTCAAAGCAATCTGTAACTTTTTTACTGTGTCCTCTATCGGTTCGAATTTTCGAGACATCACCTCTCTTAAATGCCTTGCTCTTATAAAAAGATAACTATTATAGAGCCAAAAATGTCACACAAAAATGGCGAGTGATGTGAAATTCCTTGGTCAGGCGAGCACACTTCTTGTAACGGCAGGGAATAGTTCTGGAGATCAAAATGTCATCTTGTGGGACACTCTAATGCCACAAGCCAAAGTTGTGGTGCATTCTTTTGTGGGACATTCCGACGGCGCAACTTGTGTTGTGTATCTCCCTCATACGCAGGTATTTTTTACCGAATACTTTCAAACTATTCATTATATTAAAGCACCAGCTCTGTGGGAAAAAAGTTGTTGCCATTTTTGTATATATTCTGAAAGTTCATGAAAAATGGAGTATAATTGTTTTTACAGCATGTTCTGAATCATTGTAGTTTTCGAGATAATTGTGTTTGAAATTTTGAATTTGTTACAAGCTCTTCGTTGTAATACACAAACTTTTTTGAATTCAAAATTTCAAACACAATTATCTCAAAAACTACAACAATTCAAAGGTTGTCGTAAAAACAAAAAATGTTCCATTTTTCATGAACTTTCTGAATATCAACAAAAATGGCAGCAACTTTTTTCCCACTGGACTGATCCTTTAAAGACCATTGCTTCTGGTGGCCGGCATGGAGAAATCTGCCTATGGGATATCAGGCAAAGACAACTCCGATCCACGCTGAAAGCCTTCGAATCCACAAGTGTTGTCAAATCACTTTGTGTCGACACGACTTCGGATTTACTTGTAGCCGGTTCAAGTGATGGAGATATAAGAGTATGGAATGCTGATGCAAATCCACAACTATTGCAAACTTTGACTGGAGAGCATGTTGCCCGCGGAGGTTTTAGCCTGCGGCAAGTTGGATCGTCTAGTCTTCAAGGTGTACAACAACTCTTCATCGACTCTCAAATGCGCCTCTTTTCATGTGGTGCTGATTGTTCACTTAAATTTCGCCCAATTTCCAGTGAGAATAGTTCAGTCGGGTAGTTATTAGCTCATACTTTCACACAGCAGTACTGTTCGGATTAGCGACCTGAAAGGACAGGGTTCAAAATCCGGGGAAAAGTTTATATATTTTTTTTTCTAAAAATGAGTTCTATAGGGGTTTTTCTATTGAATGCGCGCATTCCCGCTGCGTAAAGATGCTCTCTTGACCTTGATTCAGGGTCGGTGTGTTGAAGCGAAAATCAAAACTTTTAGTTTTTTTATGTAAAAAATAGAATTTTCTGGAGTTTTTCGAATTTTCATCTAAATTGAATGGGTTCAAAATTCGCATAATTGTTTCCCGCCATACGACCACGCAGGGATGCATTCGAAAAGTAATAAAAATACCCTTATCCCCAGAAACATCTATTTTTTACACAAAAACTAAAAATTTTGATTTTCGCTTCAATACACCGACCTTGAATCTAGATCAAGAGTGCATTTTCGGGAATGCGCGCATTCGATTCGCCGCATAGAAGACCCCTATAGGGATATTTTTAGAAAAAAATATAAAAGCTTTTTTCCGGATTTTGAACCCTGTCATTTTGGGTCATTAATCCAAACTAGTGCCCACACTGCTCTCTAATAATCTATTCCAAATAAAAAGTGATGTAGTTAGAGTTTCGAAAGAATTTTTGCTGACATGAAATAATTGCCCATTAAATGGATCCGACTACGTCACATCAAATGTATTATTTAGTATATTTTGGCAATA
>OZJO01022673.1:0-56496 GCA_900406225.1 Acrobeloides nanus | reverse complement strand
AAAATCGACATTTTTCACATTTTATCAAATATCTCAGCAACTATAAAGAGATATGCCATGATCTTGGCGTCGTTGGATTGCTACGATTGCCAGCTTTAAAATGACACCAAAATCATCGGAATTCGCCACGTCAATTTTGAATTATTTCAAAAACAAAAAACTGTGCGCTCGTTCCTCAAAAAAGTGTGCAGTGCATTCGTTCCTATTGCCACAAAAATTAGTGTATAAATGTCTACAATTTATCATAGTTTAAATAGGTGATAAAAATAAAATTCCGATAAAAATCAAAAAAGAATAATATCATGAAGTTCAAAGAATTAGTAACGATAAACATAGAAAATCAATGAAAAAACTATAATCCCCAAATGAATAGCCAAAGCATTCCCACTGTTACAATCATCTTTATCACAACAGCAAATGTCTACACTGTTTCCTGTACATCCCCAAACTTCTCCATATCCAACAATAAAAGGATTGCTTGTTGAAGAACAACCTTTACTTGAACAAACGGATGGAAAAAGGGAGTTTCCGTCACAGCCTCTAAAATTGTTTAAAATTTTATAGAAAATTGTTCAAATTTACCGAACATAACCAGTTACTCCAGAACAGGATGCTTTCAAACAATATTTCGTCCTAGGGTCGCATATGTTTCCTCCTTGATATGCATCACTTGGTACTAACATATTACTCTTTAAGATCTACGTACACATAAGACACTTATTCTGGGGCAGCGTTGTAAATTGGGTCCGGATGTGAGCACTGGGGGGGGGGTGGCACAAGGAGCAGTAGCGTAGGCTAGGGGACTCGCCAGTTTCAAGCCCTTTGAAATTGCCCGAAGGCAAAAAATACCATAAGGGTCCACCCAGAGACATAGCTATAGGGGAGGATCAAGGGGACCATGGACCCCCCCCCCCACCGACTGATTTTCTTAAATGGGCTAATCTCAGATTTAGGGACTAATCTCTGAAGAAAATTTTTTGCCAAAACAACCTATATAGGGGTAAAATCATACGAAAAATCGATTGCGCGCATTCCCGAAGCGTGAAAATGCTTCCTTGACCCTGATTCAGGGAAAATATAGATTTTTTCGACTTTTTTTTATACTAGTACTTGTTTGAAAAGATGTTTCTCCATTAACAAGCCTCGGTGGTGCAGTGACAGTTATTAATCACAAAGTTCGGAGTTCGAACTCCGCTTGGAGCCAATTTTTTGCACAAAGTAAACATTTTTGCATAAAGCAAAAAAAGGGTAATTTTATGCGAAAAATCAACTGCACACATTCCCGAAATTTGAAAACGTCATCTTGACCTGGTTTCGATTACTAGGGTCTCTCGATACCTCCCCCCTCGGGGGGGGGGGACGGGTATCGAGAGACCAAAAGAAAATTCGCTCGCGTTCGAAAAAGTCGAACGCGGTCTAAAAAATTCGATTGCATTCGAGGGGGGTATAGAGAGATCCTAGTAATCGAAACCAAGTCAAGATGGCGTTTTCAAATTTCGGGAGTGTGTGCAGTTGATTTTTCGCAAAAATTACCCTTTTTTGCTTTATGCAAAAAAAAATTGGCTTCAAGCGGGACTTTTGCACCTTACGTGAGGACTTTTGCATCCCCCCTGTACATCTGGCCTTTGGAAAAATTTAACACTGGAATTTTGTAATTTTCTAGGTGAAAAAGATGGCTTATCAACTGGATGTCGACGATAAATTCTATGCTGAAAAGTATTGCGTAAACACTATTATAGATTCGTTGAAGATTTATAGCCACATCTCTGAATATATAAATGAATATCCGACCGAGTTTAAGAAATTTAATGATGAAATTCTCGAGTATTATGTTAAGAACAAGCAGGTGAGAATTAGACAAATTTTTTACCAGTTTTATAAGAAACTATAGGGGGTACCCCCTGTTTTGACCCCTTAAAAATTTTTTTCATAAAAAATTATTAGTTTTTTCGGATTCTACGCCTAAAATTATCTCCAGAGGGGTCCAAAATTGATTAAAACAATTATGCGAATTTCGGGTCTGAGTTTGGTGTAACAAGCTAGACCATAGCCACTCGTTCTATTAAGAGGGATAGGCTTTACAGGATGTATAAAAAAACCGGAAGTTGGGCGATTTTTTCATATTTTTTCAGGAATGCCAACATTTTTTTAAATCAGAAAATCTGACTTCAAAAATCAGATTTTAGGAGCAAAATGCAAATTTTCCATTATATTTCTTATAAATTTGACACAGTTTTGGATCTCAAAAATCAGATTTGACACTGAAAAATCAAATTTTTGCCAGATTGGACATCTCAAAATCAGCATTTTTCTGAAAAATTCAACCGACTTGACATCCCTGTGTTTTTTCGATCGCTTTAATACACACTCTTATTTAACAGCTTTTCCGACCCTGAATCAGGGGCAGGAAAGCTGTTTTTGGCTATACGTCAATAATTGAACAAAATTTTTTTCAAAAAACAACATAAGGGAGGGGACCAAGGCGATTTTTCCCACACGAAAAAAGTCATAAAGGGGGGGGGGTGACCCCAAGCGAAATTTTTTTCTGTGTATGCCACTGTACACTCTGTATATAAATGATTTATATTTGTTGTCTTGATACTTTCTATATTTTTAATCGCTTATTGTCCTTGATTTTCAGACGAAGCGCGCCTTGAAGTACAAGATGTTTGTTCGAGATTTGTTGCAACAACTTGTCGATGAAGCCTTTGATGATCAACCCCAGGTTGAAGCATATCTTGCTGTTGGTGGAAGCACCGTGAATGGATGTGGAAGTATTAAAGCCGATTTGGATTTGTGTATTGTGGCTAAGAACCCAGGCATTGTTGATAGGAATGCAGCTTTAAGTAGTGATGTTAAGAAGGAGAATGAGTTTGATCAGAATAGAGAGTATGATAGGGATGTCCCAAAAAACCGCCATTTGAGCATTTTTTGGTGAAATTTTTTCAAAAAAAACCCTAAAGAGTCATTTTGGAGAAAAAAATTGTTGAAAAACTTTGCCAAAAGCTCAAAAGGTGGTTTTTTTGGAACACCCTATATTTTAAACTACTTCAATTTTCCAGATTTCACGTTGACATTTTGCGTAAGACTTACACAATTTTTCTGAAACACCAGAAGAAGTTCCAATATTTACGATTTGTGGATGTTGCTAGGGTAGGATTTTGTCTTATGTTAAAGGAGAGAGCCGATTGAGGCGAGTTATCGCAAAAAAATTTTTGACAAGCGTAAAAAATGTTCAAAACGATGAAAAGAATACTATTTTTGAGAAAAAAATCGAAAAACATTTTTTGGCCTTTTTTACAGCAAGTTTCAATCAATAAAAATTTTAAAATAGCCAAAAAACACCCAAAAAAAATTTTTTTCCTAAACTCACTTCAATCGCCCTTTAATCTTCAACATTTCAATCATAGGTACCCATAATTTCGTGCAAGCTGGCTCACCCATATGATGATGGAACTTTGATCGAGATTAATTGCAACAATATTGCTGGAGTTTATAATTCGCATCTTTTGCATTACTATGCGAAGTAGTAAAATTTTCACTGTGGTCTTGTATAGAAGAGGGCAAAAAGTTATGGGACGACTGAAAATTTTTGGTGTAGTTCGACTCAAAAATATACAATCAGGCGATTTACACTGAAAAAAATTTTTAGTTGTCTTAACTTTTTGCAAAATTGTCCCATGATTTTTTGAATTTGTCTCGTAACTTTTTGCTCCTATACAGGGTATTCCAAAAAACCCACCATTTGGTCATTTTTTGACAAAATTTTTTGTCAAAAAATGACCAAATGGCGGTTTTTTTGGGATACCTCTAAATTTGACTTGTTAAGAGTCGATGAACGTTTCCCGATGATGGCGTTAGTATTAAAGGTTTGGGGCGCCAAAGAGAATATCATTAACCCAATGGATGGTCGAGTGAATGCGTGAGTTTGAAAAAGTTTTAGTATCTGGAGTAGTGATGCTCAAAGAAAAAAAAAGTCAAATTTGACACCTGTTTAAATATAAAAAAATAATTTTGGGAGAATATCCTACTATAAAAGTGCAATATTTGTGTGTGTACTTTGCGCACCAAATTTAAAAAAATCCTAGTGATATCCTATTATGATTTTTCACCAAAACACGAGCGAAAAATGCCTATTTGGATGTATCGATACTTATCGAACAATCCAATATAAATCAATATTTTTAAGCTACACGATGCAATGCATGATCATCCATTTCCTGCAATGTGCCACTTATCCCCCGATTTTACCGAATTTGTGGAAGCTGTTTCCTGAATTTTTTGGTGGAAAAACACCTATTCCAGCGTTGGAATTTTTTCGCGATTTGCCAAGCGATCTCCCAGGTCAGCTTTTTCCAGGCCAACTCATTTTACAGGATTTTCCAAAAAATCGTCATCTGGGCATTTTTTGGCAAAAAATTTTCTCCAAAATAACTCATTTGGGGTATTTTTATGCAAGAAATCGATTGCGCTCATCGAAAACCCTTGAAAACGCCTCCCAGACCATAAAATATTCAATTTTCAAGTAGGAATTTCTACCGAAAATAACTGAAAAAAAAAGATTTTCGTATTTTTTCAGTTCTTTTCGGTAGGAATTTCTACTTGAAAATTGGATATTTCATGGTCGGGTAGGCGTTTTCAAGATTTTTTGATGCGCACAATTGATATCTCGCATAAAATTACCCCTAATAAGTCGTTTTAGAGATAAAAAATTTGGAACATTTTCTGAAAAATTTTCGCCAAAAAATTACCAAATGGAGGTTTTTTTAAATACCCTGTACCTTTTTTGTTGAAGATTTTCATGAGATGAAGAACGAAAAGACCGTGGGTGAATTGATTATTGCATTCTTCGATTACTACGCCAAATTTGATTATGCTCATGATGCAATTTCGCTCAGGAATGCAAGAATTTTTCCAAGGTTGGATTTTTTGTAGTAGTCATTTCCTAAGTTGAAATTCTTCTTCTTTTCAGATATCATCTTCTCCCAGAGTTCCAACACTGGCTTTTCTTCATCGAAGAAGTATATGATCTATTGACGATCCCAAAGAATCTGAAGCAGGCACACGTTTTGCAAGAAATCATTTCGAAGTTCAAGAATGCTGTTGATTACTATCTGATGCTGAGGCAGATCCCAATTTTTCGTTTGATTTGTCCTGAAGATGTGAAGAAAATGGCTTCGGATGAATATAACAAACTGCCGACGAAAACTCATTAGGTGTAATACGAAAATATACATAAGATGTAATATATGTATTTAGTTTTTGTGTACATTGTTGTTTAATTGATTTTCATCCTTGTTTAATTTTGTTTTGGGTAAGAGTAGGATTTACCCCACATCTCAAAATGACACGGGACTGCTTAAATCGGTTGAAAACGGCTAGAAAACGATGAAAAACCACCCCAAAAATGGAACCGACTCGTTTTTCACCATTTTTGGGGTACCCAGGCTTAGGCTTAAGCCTTACCCTTACCCAGGCTTAGGCCTAAGCCTGGGTACCCCAAAAATGGCGAAAAACAAGTCGGTTCCATTTTTGGGGTAGTTTTTCATCATTTTCGATTCGTTTTCAACCGATTTAAAGCGGTCCCGTGTCATTCTGAGATGTGGAGTAAATCCTACCCTAGCCTTGTTTTGTGATGCTGCGTTCAAGCATGTCAAAAAAAGTTGTTGAAAAATGTAACTTTGCCTGATTTTCAATAAAATGGTGTTTATTGAAACGATTGGTTATGAAGCATAAAATTTTATTGGTTTTTTTGCTTCTTGATCAATAAAATTATATGCTTCATAACCAATCTTTTCAATAAACACGATTTTATTGAAAATCAGGCAAACGTTACATTTTTTGACATGCTTGAACGTAGCCATATGATTTTTTAACTTTTTGTTCTTCATTTCAATAATAATTTTTTTGATAATCATTTAAATTAGCTTGAAATTGAATCTCAACTTTACAAAAAAATGACAATTTTTACCGACCTTAAATATGCGAATTTTTGTCACGGTATAATTTGTTCGTGGGGCCAAAGATAACAATATTGTCACCTTGCTCTCACCCGATCTGAATTTAATTAGAAAATTTATGGGGAATTATTATACGCCGAATTTATGCCGATAACAGTCGAAAGAACAACTTCAAAATATGCCATTTGGTCAGCGAGGATGGAAATCGACCAAGAGCTCATCAACAACTTGGTACTGAGTATGGAAAACCGAATTTTGCAAGTAATTCATGACCCTGGTTCAGAGAAATAAGAGTGTGTATTGAAGCGAAAATATGAAAATTTTGAATTTTTATTCTGAAAATCATTGTTCCTGGGGGCTATTTTATTCGAGATAATCCGAAAAACATAGTCCCGAGTCGAATAAATGCTTCTCTGAATCAGGGTAAGCCTGTGTAATTACACGAAATTAACAAAGAAAGATTTGAATTAATTCCTTATTACTTGGGGGTTTTTTGGCATGAGAAATTGATTGGCGCAAGTCCTGAGTTCCGAAAAAATGTTTATGACCCCCTATTGCGTTAACCCATTTTCGAAAACCCCATGACCCCTATGGGGGCCATGAAAATTTTTTCTGAACTCGGGACTTGCGCCAATCGATTTTTCGTGCCCGAAAACCCCCAAGTACCAAAAATTAGCCAATTTAGAGAAAAAATTTTTCGCGAAGTGTACTGGGCGTGCACTCTCTTTGGAATTTATACCTCACCATTGGATAGATTCCAATCGGAGATGGATTTATCCAGAAACATCTAGTGGGCAATTGCCAGTTGTACTTTCAATGGGTGGGATTTCAGATCGCATAAGCATAAAAAATGACTCTTCAATTTCAATCTGTTTTATGATCAATTCAAATTTTGTTTTTATGATCATCACCATCTGTTGATATTGAAAATCGCATGAAAAAACTTTCTCAATTCAAAACATCTTCACGGGATTTATTTCAGAGCCGAGATTCAAGATGTTATCTTTAAGTTTGATGACTAAGAGCTTCAGTTCTTGTTTCATTTTTACAAAAAAATTTTTATTTCGAGACTTTTAGTTATTAGGGGATTATATAGGATTCAATAGAGATGAGCACAAAAAATTTTATATTGCAATTTAGCCTACTAATACAGGGTGGGCCAAAAAAGTGGCTTTTTAAAAAATTTTTGGGACCCTGAAATTTTTCTAAAAATGAAGCCTATGGATAATTTTATGCGGGGAATTTCGATTATTCCCGGAGCGTGAAAACGCTTTCCTAACCCTGATTCAGGGGAAAAATGATTTTGAAGCGAAAATGGTTATTTTTGTTTTTCGCAGTTTTTATCTGGAAATCACTCTTCTATGGATAGTTTTATGCGAGAAATCGATTACACACGTTTTCGAAGCTCCATAAATTTTCAAAAATTATCAGAAAATGATCATTTTCATTTTTTCTTTAAAATTACCAGTTTCGCTTCAAAATCAATTTTACCCTGAATCAGGTTCAGGGAAGCATTTTCACGCTCCGGAAATGCGCGCAATCGATTCCCCGCATAAAATTTCCCTTAGAGGGCTCATTAAAAAAGAGGGCTCATTTCCGGGTCCCCAAAAAATAAAAAAGCCACATTTTTTTAGCCTACGCTGTACTAACTGGATTGATATGCAAGAACTTATCAAGAATCACAAAGATGTTGATCCATTTTTATTGCAAAAATGGGAGCGAATTTTTACACTTTTCTTCGGTAATTTCTTTCAGAGATTTCTTTAGTCTTGTTCGAAATTGATGATTTTTTAAAGGACCAGTCCAGTGGGAAAAAAGTTGCCATTTTTGTTGATATTCGGAAAGTTCATGAAAAATGAAGCATGTTTTGTTTTTACGGCATGTTCTGAATCGTTATAGTTTTCGAGAAAATTGCGTTTGAAATTTTGAATTTGTTACAAGCTCTTCGTTGTAATACACAAACTTGTTTGAATTTTAAATCGATTTTTTAAATTTTCATCAAATGAACATTTGTAGATATTTTTTATAGTTAAATGAAACGAACAAAATGACACCAAAATTATTCAATTTGAAAATTGTTTTGGGTTATTGAAACGAAAACATGAATCATGGTTTTCGTTTCAATAACCCAAAACAATGTTCAAATTGGATAATTTTGGTTCATTTAGTTCGTTTCATTTAGCTATAAAAAATTGCTGCAATGTTCATTTTATGAGAATTTAAAAAATCGATTTCGAATTTCGATAATTTTCGAAAAATCAAATTTTTGGCGAAAAATCGAATTTCATCAGGATTTAACAAAAAAAAATACAACAAATCGATGCAAAATCGATTTTTCCGCAAAAAATTCAAAAAAGTTTGTGTATTACAACGAAAAGCTTGTAACAAATTTAAAATTTCAAACGCAATTTTCTCGAAAACTACAACGATTCAGAGCATGCCGTAAAAACAAAAAATGCTCCATTTTTCATCAACTTTCCGAATATCAACAAAAGAATGGCAACTTTTTTTCCACTGGACTGATCCTTTAAAAAACAATTTCAGATCGTAATGCATCTCATAACGTAGATTGGAGTGATTTTTATTTAGTTGTTCGTGTAGGTTTTTTTAAAATTAAAATAATAACAAAAAATTGTCTATGTGTACAGGGTGTATCGAAAAAACCAGAATTTGGGCATTTTTTCATGTTTTTTCGACCCGAAAATTTTTCCCAAAAATGATCCTATTAGGGCTAATTTTATGCGAAGAACCGATTGTGCGGATTGCCGAAGCTTGAAAATGCTTTCCTGACCCTGATTCAGGGAAATAAGAGTGTGTATTGAAGCGAAAATATGAAAATTTTGGATTTTTCTTCTTAAAATCATTGTTCCTGAAGTTATTTTATGCAGGCAATCCGAAAAACATTCTTCTGAGTTGAAAAATGCTCCCTTGAATCAGGGTAAGCATATGTAATAACAAGAAATTAACTCAAATCTTTCTTTGTTAATTTTATGTTATTACACATACCTACCTTGATTCAGGGAAGCATTTATTCGACTCGGGATCATGTTTTTCGGATTCCTTGCATAAAATAACCCCAGGAACGATGATTTTCAGAATAAAAATTCAAAATTTTCATATTTTCGCTTCAATACACACTCTTATTTCCCTGAATCAGGATCAGGGAAGCGTTTTCAAACTATAAAAATTGTAAAAAATTCTCAAAAATAAAAGAAGAAATTTTCAGCGTGTTCGAGACATTTATGGCGCTGAATCAGTTCAATTATCCTATGCCAAAAAATCCATGGAAGCACTTTGGCAAGGCTTATGCAAACTTGCCGATTCCGATTCGGATCAGTTGATTTCACTTAACGAATGGGTGAATCTTTTGAAAAAGGTCGACATCAAACAGAGAACCGAGCCGACATGGTTTAATGATTATTCGAACTTTATGTTCAAGCTGTTCGATGTGTCGGGTAAAAATTAGGGATTCACAAGACTCCTTGTCACCGGCCAGGAATATGCGAAAAATTCATCAAAAATTGAAAGATTCGTTAAAAATTGAAAAATTCCTGAAAATTTGAAAAATCCTCAAAAATCGAAAATTCGTAAAAAAAAATTGAAAAATTTCTCAAAATTAGGGCTGATTTTATGTGAGGAATCGATTGCGTGCATTCCCGATGCTTGAAAACTCTTTCCTGACCCTGATTCAAGAAAATAAGAATGTGTATTGAAGCGAAAATATGAAAATTTTGGATTTTTCTTCTGAAAATCATCGTTCCTGGAGTTATTTTATGCAGGGCACCCGAAGAACATGCTCCTGAGTCGTAAAAATCAAATGTCCATGGTGACAAATTGATCTACTTTGTCACTATGAACAAAATATTATCGTGCTCAAAATTCGCATATTTCTCGCCGGTGACAAGGATTTTTAAATAAAGTATATTTTTAGATGATGGAGTGCTAGATGTGGCAGAATATACGGATGGAATGTCAGCATATGGCTATAAAACGGCCGAATGTCATGAGGCGTTCAAAATTTTTTCTAGGGTAAAATCGAATTTTTATTTAAAAAATTTGAATCTGCTTTTTAGGTAGATAAATGGACGTGTTTGGAAAAGATACCACTGGAGACTTGGAAAAAGCTCTTTTTTGAAGCATTCTTTTCCATTGACAAAAATGCACCTGGAAATCATTTATTTGGAAAAATCGATTTTTAGACTTTTTTGCACTATAGTTTTTTGAAAAGATTGTACTCATTAAATGAGTAGTTTATTTTATATGTAAAATAAATTTTTAAAATTTTATTCAAACAATTTCTTGTTTTTGAGGATAATTGTAAGGCGCTATACCATTTTCCCACATTATACACATTTACCCTAAGAATTTGCTCCATGTTTTAAATATGCGAATTTCACAAGATAAAGGAATTTTTGAGCAAAAATTCGATTTTGAATTAAGGAAAATATTTTTTTTTGAGCAAATATTTTTTGCGCACAAGGCTTAGGCGTAGGCCTAAGCCTAGGCTTGGACTCCCCCTTTAAGCCTAAGCCTAGGCTTAGGCTTAAAGGGGGAGTCCAACTTAGAGCCGGGTAAAAGTTTAAAAAAATTTTTAACAATTTTTTAATCCTAGGAGTAATTTTATGCGAGGGATCGATTGCGCGCATACTTAACCTTGAAAACGCTTCCTTGACCCTGATTCAGGAAATAGATGTGTGTATTGAAGCGAAAATCAAAAAATTTTGAAATTTCTCCCTCAAAATCATATTTCTGGGGATAATTTCATACGGGGAATCGATTGCACGCATTCCCGAAGCTTGAAAACGCTTCCTTGACCCTGATTCAGGGAAATTAGTATATGTTGAATTTTCGCTTCAATACACACTTTTATTTCCCTGAATCAGGGTCAGGGAAGCGTTTTCAAGCTCCGGAAATGCGCGCAATCGATTCCCCGCATGAAATTACCCCCCAGAAATATGATTTTGAGGAAGAAATTTCAAAATTTTTTCATTTTCGCTTCAATACACACATCTTTTCCCTGAATAAGGGTCAAGGAAGCGTTTTCAAGGTTCGGGGATGCGCGCAATCGATTCCCCGCATAAAATTACCCCTAGAAAGTCACTTGTTAAAAAAATTTTCTACCCGGCCTAAGTTGGACTCCCCCTTTAAGCCTAAGCCTAGGCTTAGGAGTAGGCTTAGGCCTAGGCTTAGACCTAAGCTTAAGCCTAGGCCTAAGTTTAGGCCAATGCCTAGGCCTTGTGCACAAAAAAAATTTTTGCGCAAAAATACCAACCTTGAATCAAAAATCGATGTTGAGCAAAAGTTGAATTTTTTGCAGAAGTTGAAAAATTTTTAAAAAATTAAAATTTTGGAACAATTTGAATTTGTGAAAAATTCAAATTTTTGCAAAATTTGTCGGAAAAATGGGGTGGCGACAATTTTAAGAACATACTTTCCTTGAAAGTTACTCGGTAAACCAATAACATATACAAGTTTTGAAAATAATTTTTTATTAAATTTTTAAAAATACATATAGTGACTAGAAGGGAAATAAAAATGGGCACCAGAATCAAGGCAAAAGAAGGCACATACATAAAAAAAATATAAAAATAAACGTCTAGCCAATAAAACAGCTATTGATTATCTCTTTATGACATCCCAACAACCCTGATTGATAGACTAGGTGGCTTTCTCTCGATAGCACTCGAGCTTTGTACTTTCATTAATCCATATGGTCTTCGGATATTGCTCATTGAGCGAGATGTCATCAATGCGTGTGGTCCTGTGGGAGTTGACGAGCCTGACGATGAGTTATATGACGAGCTAGCCGATCTTGACATCACACCTGTGTTCATGGCCGAAGTCGTTGCCGAACGTCGTAGCCCGGAGGGACTGTTGGCACTTGACGATGATAGATTTCTCGAGGTAGTTTCGGAGGATGCTAAAAATCGAAATTCGAATTTTTCACAAAAATCGAAAAAATTGAATTTTTGATAATCCCTTTAGGGGTAATTTTATATGGGGAAACGGAATTTCACATTTTGTAAAGAATTTCTTCCTTTTATAGACTTTTTCCCGCACTTGGCATCCCTGCGTGGTCGCAGGGATGCATATTGTCTCAAAAACAGCTTTTTCTTGATTCCAGAAAGCATTTTCATGCTTTAGGAATGCGAAATTCGGATTTCCCACATAAAATTATCCCTAGATCATTTCTCGCGAAAAAAGTTTTTTGAAAAAAATTCAAAAATTTGACGCTCAAGCTAGACTAGTTCCAAACTTTCTCTTACCACTAGTTCGATATTTGTGAAGATTCGAGTCGTTGACCACTGGTGTACTACTTCTAGTAGAATGGCTGTTATTGGTGATGGTTGGGGTGCTTCCACTCGAAGGACTTCTATATTTAGCGGTGGATAGCGGAAGTTTGGAGCGTCGCTCTTCAGGTTTTGGTGGCATTGGACTAGGTGATCGTTGCGTGATCACAATTTGTGGCTGTGGTCGAACAACAGCTACTTTTGGCTTTTCCGGTCTTGCGGTACGCCAGCCAGTTGGTGGTCGTTCTGCGCTTGTATCCGCTGATCGGGGAGTACTAAAATTATTCATCAAGTAGTTGAAAGCGATGATCATTGAATTTTTGAAAAAAATCAAATTTTTACCCTGATGGTGGTTTTGTTGACTTGGCGGCCAAATCCCCTGTCAACCTCTTTGCCGAGCCTTTTCGTTCCAATGTCTTTTGTTGTGACGGAAGCTCTTCTACCTTATCTGGAGATTCAACCGTTGCTGGCTCCACTTCTGTCCATAATTTTCTTTCTTCGGACAGCTTTCTCTTATTCTCCTTGTTATCCTTGTTGGCCGTTTCTGCCCTGGACAATTCACAAGCATGCTTTAAAAAGTCAATTTTTTATTTGAAAAAAATACAAATTGCGTAATACATCCGTGCAGGAGAAATCTGCATTTTATTGCTCTTATTCAAATTTCCTATTGATCCACCAATCGTTTCAATACACAGCTCAATCTTGCAGCAAGTAATGTTGCCTGATTCAATAAAGTTATGCACCGACGCGATCTATGGACATTATAAAAGTCGATAGGTCTTTAAATATTAGTTCTAAGGTCAACTTTTTGATCGAAAATCGATCAGTAAGGGTCAGCGCTATCTAATGCTATCTGTCGGAAATTGATACTAGTTAACAACGCTATCTGATGCTAACTCAACGCTACCTGTCGAAAATGCCTGATTTGTAAATAAGGTTGTGTGTATTGACACGATTGGTAAAACAATACAGCCAAATCGTGTCAATACACACGACCTTATTGACAAATCAGGCATTTCCGAAGGTAGCGTTGAGATAGCGTTGTCAGCTGGCGTCAATTTCCGACAGCTAGCGTTAGATAGCGCGGACCCTTATTGATTGATTGATTTCCGATCAAAAAGCTGACCTTAGGACTAGTATTGAAAGACCTATTTACTTTTATAATGCTCATAGATCGTGTCGGTGCANACGACCTTATTGACAAATCAGGCATTTCCGAAGGTAGCGTTGAGATAGCGTTGTCAGCTGGCGTCAATTTCCGACAGCTAGCGTTAGATAGCGCGGACCCTTATTGATTGATTGATTTCCGATCAAAAAGCTGACCTTAGGACTAGTATTGAAAGACCTATTTACTTTTATAATGCTCATAGATCGTGTCGGTGCACAACTTTATTGAATCAGGCAACTTGCTTCAAGATTGAGTTGTATATTAAAACGATTGGTGGATCATTAGGAGATTTGAATTAGAGCAATGAAATGCAGGTTCCCTCCTGCACAGGCACTTAGGGAGGGGGGGGGACAATCCGGACAATTGTTCCCCTCGCCAGAAAAATTTTGAAAAAAAATCATAAGGGTACCCCTTATGTTTTTGCCCAAAACCACAGGTAGCCTGTGGATTTTGGACTTTGGGTCATTGCCCCCCCCCCCCAGTCAGGAAATCCTGGCTACGTGCCTGCTCCTACACGCATTGATTACAATTGCGTACTTGTTGAATAAGCTGTCGATCAAAAACATTTTTCTCTTGCGCCAGTCGTTCTCGTATCACTTTTTCAAGGTTTGAAATTAAAGCTTCATCATCGGGAAAGACTAGATGTTGTTTGATTTGAGGCAAAATACGGCACAAATGAAGTCTACAAATATGGTAGATTGAAATTTTTGGTAATTTTTACCTAATATTGGAGATCTTGTCATGCGCTAACTTTAAAACAGNCGGGAAAGACTAGATGTTGTTTGATTTGAGGCAAAATACGGCACAAATGAAGTCTACAAATATGGTAGATTGAAATTTTTGGTAATTTTTACCTAATATTGGAGATCTTGTCATGCGCTAACTTTAAAACAGCTTCCAAAAAATGCTGTTTGAAAAATTCTCTACTAAAGTGCTGTAACACAATTGGAACAACATCTAATAGTAAACGTCTTCTATTGCAACTTTCATGGCTTCCAATTGCTAAAAAAGAAAAGCATGTAAAAGGTAGCAAAACGATTTTTTTCACTAGACATAGAGGTCGAAAATGAGAAGAAAAACGATTTCACGAAGAAAATTCAAATGTTTTAAGACTTTGACATAGACTCGAATGAAACAAAACGAGTGAAACAATCGAATAAAACGATACGAATGAAACGATTTCATTTCAAAAATTAAATTCAGGGTTTTCGTGTCAATACTCACGCTAATTCAAACCCGTTTCCGGACGTCGTCTGGAAATGAAGTCAAATAAAACGATACGAATGAATTCCATCTCGATTCCATCACGAAAATTAAATTCAGGGTTTTCGTGTCAATACTCACGCAAATTCAAACCCGTTTCCGGACGTCGTCTGGAATGAAATCAAATAAAACTATACGAATGAAACAATCGAATAAAACGATACGAATGAAACGATTTCATTTCCAGATGGCGCCCAGAAATGTGTTTGAATTTACCTGAATATTGACACGAAAACCCTGAATTTGGTTTTGTTTCATTATGTCGTCTCATTCGTATTCTCCGGAAACGGGTTTGAATTTGTTTGAATACTGACACGAAAATCCTGATTTTGGTTTCGTATCATTTTATTCGATCATTTCGTTTGTATTCATCCGGAAACGGATTTGAATTTGCCTGAATATTGACACGAAAACTCTGAATTTGATTTCGTTTCATTCGTGTCGTTTCATTTGTATCGTTTCATTCGTATTTGTCCGGAAACAGGTTTGATAAAAAGTTAGAATTCTGATCATCCAACAGTTGGCTACTTTTCCTTGTCAGTTACGACTTACTAGTAGTGAAAAACTCTATAACAGTATTCCGATTTTTCTCCATCGGAAATTCTCGCATCATCAATAGTAAAGTTTGCGAAGCGGCTATTCGACAAGGCAAGGCTCTCTACAATATACCATTGTAAAATTTTTCGTAACACATTTTCCTTACCACTGTGAGAACTTCTTGTTTCAGCATTGGCAAGAAACTAACATAGAGATCATGAAACGGTATGAGATGCCTGATACAAGCAATATTGTTTAGGTAGGATTCGTGGCTTCTCCAAGAGCCTGTGCCTCTGAGTAGGCGATTACATCCGATGAGGATTCTATCTAGTTGGATTCGTGAGATTTTCTAAATTTTATTTTCAAAAATAATCATAGATGGAAGGAGGTCTTTGATTTGTCGGTCCAAAAATTGATTTTTGAGCTCAAAATGGGGTGAAAAATTGATTTTTGAACCCATTTTTGAGACCAAAATTGGGTGAAAAAATTGATCAAAACTCAAAAATGTCCATAAGTTTTGGTATAAAATTTGTATCCTTCTGTCTTGTGTAAAAATTTGAACTTACAACATTAACAGTTCCCGTATATTTCTTGATGCATTCATATAAAGGTGGTAAGGTTTTATGCAAATTTCCTGTCATTTGTTGAACCACTTCGGGAGCACCGCCTCGGATTAGTTCGATAAATGGGCCGACTAGAGCTGGCTCATCTGGACGCATTTGAATGATTTCATGAAAACCCGAGGATATGGTACTTCGGACTTCATCATCACCATCTGTACAGAAGCGATCCAAAATTGGCATAAGTTTCTCGTTGAAGCTTTCTTTTCCATACACCATTGCGAAACACTATATACGAAAAAATTTTTTTGGCTACCACGAAACTTTTTATTGAATCAGGCAACGTGTACACTGAAACGAAAAGAAACGTGGATCCTTATATAGCTTTTTTGATGCATCCCTACGTGGTCGTATGGCGGGAGAATAAGGATTAGTACTAACTACTACTAAAGACTACTACTACAGCGGACTACTACAGACTACAACTATTACTACAAACTACAACTACTACTATAGACTTTACTACTACAGGCTACTATCACTACAGACTACTATTCTTACTACAGACTACTATTCTTACTACAGACTACAACTATTACTACAAACTACAACTATTACTACTACAAACTACTATTACAGTACTAACTAATCCTGATTTTCCCGCCATACGACCACGCAGGGATGCATCAAAAAAGCTATATAGGGATCCACGTTTCTTTTCGCTTCAATGTACACGTTGCCTGATTCAATAAAAAAATTCCGTGATAGCCAAAAAAAATTTTCGACTATAAAAGTTATCAAAACATGTTTGGCAAAAAATTGAGATTTACCGGAAAATTATACGCACACATCCTTCGACATGCCGTACATAGTAGAGCACTGATTTTATCCGAATCACCCATGGAGATATCAACTAGTCTACAATATGTATCCAAGAACCATTTTAACTCTTGTTGTGACAAAATTTCTTTTACAGAGTCCAACCATGGTCCAATCTGTTTGGCTACCACTGTCAACGAGGTGTCTTTTAAAAATAATGCCTGTTCGGTGCATTTTCGTATTAGAGGAATGACGACACTTTTTCGGCTTTCTAAACCAAATTGAGTTTTACAGCGAAAACATGAGGAGGAAATTTTGAACATAGGAGATTCGAAACTCGAATAAGTCGAAAAACGGTAGAGCGATTGCCTAAGTTTAAGCCTAAGGTTAAGTCTAAGCCTAAGCCCAAGTCTAAGCCTAAAGCCCAAGCCTAGACTTAAGCTTAGGCTTAACCTTAGGCTTAAGTCTAGGCCTAAGCCTAAGGTTAAGCCTAAGCCTTTAAAGGATATTTTTCCATAAAATTACTTCAAAAAAGTATCAGTTTTTGGAATCCTGTTGATTACGTCTCCCCAGGGGAAGAGCTCCAAAAATTTTTCTGGAAATGACCCCTCTATGAGGTAAAAACATGTGGGAAATCAGAATTTGACATTTTCGAAGCGAAAAAACGCTTTCCTGATTCAGAGAAGGCCTGTGTATTGAAACGAAAAGTTATAAAAATCGCTTTTTTGCTACTTTTCGCTTCAATACACAGGCCTTTCCTGAATCAGGAAAGCTTCGAAAATGTTAAATTCGGATTCCCCATATGTTTTTATCCCCTAGAGGGATCATTTCCAGAAAAAATTTTTGAAAATTTTTTCACGTGGGTGGCCCCCTCCAACTTTTTTCTCTTTTACCTTTGGTAAAATAAGGCAAGCAAACAGCAATTGTATTCAGTATGGCTTCTCGAACACCCGGATCATCATCTTTACACAATTCTATTAAACAAGGCAATAATAAAGATACACAATCTGTTGAATTTCTGCAAAAAAAAATTTTCTTTTAAATACAGGATGGGCCAAAAAAAGTGGAACTTTTTTTATTTTTTGGGACCCGGAAATTTATGTTTCTAAAAATGACCCCTCTAGGGGTTTTTATGCGGGGAATCGATTGCGCGCATTCCCAATCTACGAAAAAAATTGGGGTTTTTGCGAAAATTTGAAGCGAAAATATTCATTTTTCGAGGATAAAAAATGTGAAAATTACCATTTTCGTCTCAAAAAACCAAATTTTTCCTGATTCAGGGTCAGAGAAGCATTTTCAGGGTTCGGGAGTGCGCGCAATCGATTCCCCGCATAGAAAAACCCCTAGATAGCCGATTTCCCGACGAAAATTCGAATTTTAATTCATTTTCGCTTCAATGCACACACCCCTTTTCTTCAATCATGGTTCGAGAAGCATTTTTAGGGTTCGTAAATGAACGCGCAATAGATTCCCCGCATAGAAAAACCTTAGATAGTCGGATATCCTGCCAAAATCCGAATTTTTTTTTCATTTTTGCATCAATACGCTACCTTGAATCAGGGTCAAGGAAGCGTTTTCACATTTTGGGAGTGCACGCAATCGATTTCCTCGCATCAAATTACCCATATCATTTTTAGAAAAATAAATTTCCGGATCTCAATAAATAAAAAAAGCCAATTTTTTTGACCCACTCTGTAAGAACAAAATTGGCATATTTCATCGAGTCGGCGCATTCCCGAACCCTGAAAATGCTTCTCTGACCCTGAATCAGGGAAGGGGTGTGTGCCATAGGTCACCAGTAGGGGGAGTACACCAGTCCCTCATGATGGATGGATGAATGACTATAAAGGCGGAAGGTCCGAGGATGAGTGGTGAGGGGGGGGGGGTACTGTATCCTCCCCCCTTGGTGACCTATGGTGTGTGCATTGAAGCGAAAAAATAAAAAAAGCTTTTTTTAGCCCATCCTGTAAAAACAAAAATTGACATACTTCAACGAGTCGGCTATCATAGATAGCCTTTGTGCTACAGAAGTTCGTACAGCGGCACTCGGGTCTTGACATAACATTTGGGCACAAGGTGCAAGATCTTTTTTGACACTGAAAAAAGAAAAATAGTTCATAGCCTGTTATTGAAGGGGGGCTGCAAGAAAAATAGATCCAAAATAATCAATGAGTATATCTCTAATATTGTGTAATCATATGATTTTGGTGGACAGGGATTTCTTTTATGAAGAAGACCGAAAAATTGCAGATTAGAAGTGGAAAATCCACTCGAAATTTGGACAATTTGAGCAAACAAAAAAACGAGATATGAAGGATTAATGTCCAAAAATAAAAAGTAGTACGCAGTTTTTCGGATTAACTGATTTAGCACACGGGCAAGGCCGATGGTAGCCTAATGATTTTTTGAATCATTATTTTTATGCGCAGAATATGATAGTTGAAAATTTTTTTTTGAAAAAAAATTGATTTCAATGGTCAATTTGAATTTATGATCAATTTGAAAAACATTCAAATCAAGTGCATTGATAGTGCAGCGCCTGTGTGCTAATTTTATAGCCATATAATCCGGGGTTCGATTCCATCCCGAGTTGAAATTTTTTTGCATTAGATTTGAAAAAATCCATTTTACAAAAATGCGCAAAAAATTTCGACTCGGAAAGGAATCGAACCCAGGATTGTATGGCTATAAGATCAGCGTACAGGCACTGCACTATTGATGCACTTGATTGGAATGTGATTTAAATTGATCATATGTTGATGGATAAACTTTTTAATTAACTAACCACTCCACAGGTACAATCGAACAAAGTTTCTCCAACAGCCGTGTTGCAATCACCCTGCGCTGAACTCTTTTCGTCGGCTCAGCCTGGCTAACCACCAATGGGACGATCTGAAAAAGAAAAAATCGTCAACATATAATCTCCTAACGAGGTCAAACAGAGATTAATAATACAGGTGTATGGATATTATAAAATTGAGCAATAGTTGGTTTTGGGGAAACTCGCTAGCGCATAACTGGTTGTTGTTGTTCGATGAAAAAAAATTCGAATTTTTAATGGCCACATTGAGGATGGTATTATTTTTGAATCACGTGAGAAGAGAATGAGACGAGTCAAATGACATGTTCCGGGTTATTTCGACAAATTGTGATCATTAACACGGGAATACTCCTTCAAATTTCTGGTATATTCTGTTATTTTAAGCTATTGCTGAGCAATTCAAAAAAATTTTTTGAAAAAAAGTTAAAAAATTCATGTGAAATTATAAAAAAATTAAAAAATCGATTTTTATCGTGAACTTGGCTCAGTAGTAGTGCTCCGAGTTTCGAGTCTAAGGGTCTCGGGTTCGAATCCCACCTGAGTCGATTTGATTTTGCCTGCGAAAAAAGCTATTAGACAACTTTTTTTCAAACAGTTTTTTTGAATGTTACTCAGAATAGCTTAAAATGACAGAATATACCGGAAAATTGAAGGATCTCGTGTTAAAGGACCAGTCCACTCGGAAAAAAACACTATGAAAAAGTTATATATTCGGAAAGTTCATGAAAAATGGAGCATTTTTTGTTTTTACGGCAACCTCTAAAACGTTATCGTCACCTAAGAAAATCGCGTTTGAAGTTGGCGATTTTTGAAATCTGTGTATTACAGCGAAAACATGAACTTTATCCCTGTTTCAATAAAAGTTGTGTGTATTGACGCAAAAATTAAAAACTTTTTTTCCGTTTTTCATTGACTTACGAAAACTGCCAAAAAAAAAATTGAATTTGTGTGTCAACATAAACAACTTTTATTGATTCAAGGACGAATTTTCACTGCGTTCATGTTTTCGTTGCAATACACAGATTTCAAAAATCAACACACGGGACTCGAACCCTGAAACTTTAGATTAAAAGTACTCTATCCAACTGAAGAGGGTTCAAACGCAATTTTATCAAAAATAACTTCAAACGCGATTATCTCGGCGACGATAACGATTCAGAGATTTTTGTAAGTCGATGAAAAACGAAATTTTTTTAAAATACACAACTTTGATTGATTCAGGGACGAAGTTCATGTTTTCGTTATAATACACAGATTTCAAAAATCGCCAACTTCAAACTCAATTTTCTCAAAAGCTACAACGATTCCGAACATGTCGTAAAAACAAAAAATGCTCAATTTTTCATAAACTTTCCGAATATATAATTTGTTCATAGTGTTTTTTCCTAGTGGATTGGTCCTTTAAAAAAATAAAATTTTCAAAAAAAAGTTCAGAATAGTCAAAAAACATATGACAAAGAAACACGAGACCTTTTGCGTAAATAATAAAAGCTAAACATTTGAGGTTTCATAATTTCCCTACCGGTGTGAATTGTTTACCGTTATGCTCAATAACAGTATAAGAATGCAAGAACCGGATGTCCTCAAAAATGATTCTATGAGGAAACAATTCTGTTGGGAAATAGGTCGGTTGATCGATTTCAATAGGTTATATTGATCATCAAGATATGAGACTTTTTTTGCATGAATTTTGGATCCGAAAATTTTTCTAAAAGGACCTAAATATGGGTAATTTTATGTGGGGGAATGGATTGCGCGCGCGCATTCCCGAAGCGTGAAAACGCTTCCTTGACCCTGATTCAGGGCAGTATAACTTTTCGTACAATTATGGTTCGTACGGATTTTTCGTACAATTGTTATGTATAATTATTTTTCGTACGAACTTTTCGTACAGTACTTTTCGCACAAATATTTTTCGTACGGTAAAAAATATAAAAATTTTCTTGTCTAAAAGTACCTGTAGGAAAAGTTCGTACGAAAAATAATTGTACAGAACAATTGTACGAAAAGTACCCGTACGAAAAATTCGTACGAAAAATATTTGTACGAAAAGTGTCGTACGAAAAGTGTGCTGTACGAAAAGTAACGTACGAAAAGTACCGTATGAAAAGTGTTTGTACGAAAAGTACCTGTACGAAAAATCCGTACGAACCATAATTGTACGAAAAGTTATACTGCCTGATTCAGGGAAAGTGGTGGGTGTATTGACGCGAAAATAACTAAAATTCGAATTTTCGCCGAAAAACCGACTAGGGGGTTTTCTAGGCGCAGAATCGATTTCATGCATTTTCGGGGCAAAAATTCGATTTTTGAGTAAAAATTCGATTTTTATCAAAAATTCAATTTTTTTACAAACAATAACTTTTTTTTTCAAAACAAAAAATCCATCCGGGCCACCAAAAATCGCATTTTTGGATTTTTCCCGAAAAATAAATTTGACAAAACAACATGGAATGACATAAAATGAATCATTTTAAGAAAAATTGTAAAACTTAAACGGCAATCAAATCATTTAAAATGATGGAGAATCACAAAAATCTACTTTTTTTTATAGAATAACTAAAAAGTGAAAAAATCATTTCGAAATCAATCATGCAAGAAATCGCCTTGTGCTATGACAAAATTTTCGCCTCGTCCAAGGTCGTTTGTTGAGCAAACAATATTTAAAAAATTGAAAATCTTTTTCTTAAATGTCATATCAAAAAACGTGTTCTCTGCTTCGGGACAATGAAATAAGCCTTACACGAAAAATGACACTAATTCGCATAACAAAAAGAAAACATTACAATGCAGCAGAATGGAAAAATGAACAATTTTATGGGTGCTTCCAAAATTAGAATGAAAATTAATGTCGTAAATAAGCATGTTTGCGGACGAAATTCGCGCGTGAAAATGGCATTTTGGAATGGGAAAGAGGATAGAATGAAGCGTGTGAAAATTTTATTACTTATTTATTTGGTTACTTATATTAGGTAATAAGTATCTGCGGCCCCAAACAAATACAGGGTGAGTCAAAAGTTCTCTACCATTCGTTTAAAGGGTGAGTCAAAAGTCATCTACCATCGATAGTAAATGACTTTTGACTCACCCTGTAGATAAAAAAATCAGAGATGTGGACAAAGATTTGCGGTTAACTTTTTATTGAAGCGAAAACTTGCTATAAGTGTCTATATAAAAGTTATAGAGCGGATCACAAGCTTTATCATGAGTGGTCAACCATTTCTTAATTCAATTCCTACGAAGAGCTAGACCCTAAACACTAAACAGATACTTTTCTAAAAAAGTACAGGGTGAGTCAAAAGTCATCTACCATCGATGGTAGATGACTTTTGACTCACCCTTTAAACGAATGGTGGAGGACTTTTGACTCACCCTGTACATCTAAAATCGGCATTTTTCACTCTTTTTCGATGAAATTTTTTTTTAGTAGTAGTAAGGCGGGATTTATACTTCCGTCGCGTTGCGCGACTTTGGGATTCGAACCCGCGACCTTGTGACCACTAAGCCGCTGCTTTGTCACTGCACCACCGAGACTTGTTTTATCTTCACTGTTCACGTTAAAAATCGGATTTTTAATTTTGCCTATAATTTATCACAACTTTTTTTCTTTTTATAAATAACAAATTTTTTCAAAAAAATTTTTTTGAAAAAAAATCACGCCAAGTGGGCTCGCTAATTCTTAGTAGTACCAAATATTACAAAGTTAGAAAACTTTTTTTTCAAATCAAACTTTGAAAAAATTATAAATGACAACATTTTGCAAAACTTCATGACTAAAAACTCAACTTCTCGATTCCGAGTGAGAGAAAATAAATTATAAAATTCACATTAGTGGTGCAACTAATATTTTTCGAACTCTCGAGGGAACCTTTTAAAAGTGTTATGTGGAAAAAATTTCGAACCCCACTGTGGATTTTTTCCGAGAGAGTCAACTAGTTCCAAAATGGAAATGTAGACACATTTGTCATAACTTTAGTGTAGGAAAGTTCAAAGAAGAAAATGACAGCAAAGGTGCTCTAATTACAACAATGCCGACGTCTTTTTTTTGTTTAACAAACGTTCATTCAAAATGCATGAAAATGGAAAGTGTTGCTTTTTCGAAAGAGCATAAGAAAAAGATATTAGCTAACAAGTAATACTCCCAATTTGCCCCCACCCCTACAATTTTGCCGAAACTGGGCTCAAGAACTTTTTTTGACAAAACGAGTTGCATTTCCAATTTTCCGCTGTTGTAACTTTTTTGTGTTTCCAATTTGGCTAGAGCCCAATAGGTGTAAAATTTTCACACGGATTGTTGTAACATCTATCCGTATGAGTCGTAACAACAAAAAATCGCGTTACGACTCATATGGATTGGATCCATGAAGACCCTTAAAGGGGGGTGACATTTATGGACTAATCCAAGAAAAATTTTTTTGCCAGAACAGCCTATATAGGGGTAAAACCATGCGAAAAAACGATTGCGCGCATTCCCGAAGCGTGAAAATGCTTCCTTGACCCTAATTTTAAAAAAAATATAGTTTTTTTCAACCTTTTTTTATACTAGTACTTGGTTTGAAAAAAAACGTTTCTCCATCAACAAGTCTCGGTGGTGCAGTGGCAAAGCAGCCGCTTGGTGGTCACAAGGTCGCGGGTTCGAATCCCGCTTGGAACCATTTTTTTGCACAAAGTAAAAATCGAAAAATCTATATTTTTCCTGAATCAGGGTCAAAGAAGCATTTTTCGCTTCGGGAATGCGCGCAATCGATTTTTCGCATGATTTTACCCCTATATAGGATGTTTTAGCAAAAAATTTTTCTTGGATTAGTTCCATAAATGTCACCTCCTTTAAGCAAACTTTGAATGCTCATATCTCGATCGGGAAACCATATCGACTCAAAATTCCAAAAAATTTAATAATCAACTCAGGTATGGGGAACAAGACTAGCTAGTTTAGGAAAAATTTGGAGGGACATGTTGGGAGTGCTCCTTGTTAGTGAAGTGGACTATAAGACCGGAATAACTAATCATCTCAACAACAACAACAGCCGTTTTCTTCTTTGTAAAACCCAATTTTGGCTTTAATTTAGCTCTATAAAATCCATTAGCAGCGCTCATTTTTTTAATCATTTGCAGTATAAAAAACAAAACAAAGAAGAACTCACCAAATCGGTGACTGCTTGAATTGGAATTGCATCTGCGATCTCCGATAATGTTTCTAGCCATGCAGCCGCAGTGACTGAAAATTTTCCGAATTTGCATAGAAATGGAAGAAATTTTTTGAAGCTAATGCAAAATCATAAAAAAAGGTCATAAAATTTTGATGTGTTGTGTTAAATTTCAGGTTTGCAAGCAAAAAATATGTGTATCAAAAATAGAAAAATTCATTAAAAATTGAAGAATTCGTCAAAAATCGAAAAATTCATCAAAAGTAAAAAAATTCATAAATATTGAAAAAATTCGTCAAAAATTGAAAAATTCCCCCAAAATCGAAAAATTTGTCAAAAATCGAAAAATTCATCAAGTATAAAAAAATTAGTTATATTGAAAAATTTGTCAAAAATTGAAAATTTTCTCAAAAATCGAAAAATTGAAAAATTCCTCAAACATGAGGGTCATAAAATTTCGATATGTTGTGTGCTATTCCACATTAAGTTTCAGGTTTGAAAGCAAAAAATCTGTGTGTTATATGAGTGGTTATTAACGTGATGTAAAATGCAGGTCGGAAAAAAACAGATGATGTGAGAATGTTGATCACATTTGAGATGTCTTTCATGTCCGGTAGGAGTTGGAATCTTTATTTTTTTTCGGCTTTTTCAGATTCTTTTTAATATAAAAAGCTCGTCCAAATTTTTTCGAGAAATTGGGGAATTTTGAGTTTTTTTCTTGTTAAAATGAAAAGATGAGAGTTAGTCTTACACCGGGACGAAGGCATTGTAAATATGACTTTGGTGGTGGTCTCACAAGACGAGGTAGAAGAAGAAGTACCAACAATGAAAGAGTTACCGTTCTCGCGTTGATTTTCTACATTCTGTAATATAAAGTTCAATAATTTTTCTGATAGTCCACTAAAATTATTTATGTAAAATTTTTTCTTAAATTTGAAAAATTGAAATTTTTTGAGGACTTTCAGACATAAATGCACAGACTTCTCTCCAAAAAATCTCAAATTTTTGTGAACTTTATGTCCAAATTTTAAGAGATCGAGTTTGGGAGGGGGAGGGTGCAAGCAAGGGGCAATCCGGGCAATTTCCCAGCCGCCGTTATCGTTATGTAAAATGCGAGTCGAAAAACAGATGATTGAAAAATTCGTTAAAAATCGAAAAATTCATTAAAAAAATTAAAAAATTCATCAAAAAATTGAAAAATTTATTAAAAATTAAAAAATTCGTCAAAAATCAAAAAATTCATCAAAAATTGAAAAATTCCTATACAAGGATTTTTTACAACAGTTTGTCGACGCCCTCCGCACTTCGATCAAGAAGGTCATCAAATGAAATTTTTTTGATTGCTCCCTGAACCTCTATTCTCGCTACTCCCGGGGTCTAATAAAAAAATTCAAGAATTTTTGAATTTTGACTGTAATGGAATCGAAAAAAAGAAAAAGGCTCGATAGCCTATCCATTTGGCTATCAAATGGAACCTTTTGCAAGTTTTCTGAAAACAGACTATAACAAAATTATTGTGCCAACCTAAATCGATTTTCCCATCTTTTATCCTTGATAATATTTTTAAAAACCACAGCCGCTTCACAATGTAAATCCAGATTCGAACTTTCTTCAGCCAAAACTTCCTAAAAATTATTTTTTTTCTTCAAAAAATTTTATATAAATTTTTTTATTTTTCAAATTTTTTGTTGTATAAAGATACGTTCAAGTATGTCAAAAAAGTTATCAAAAAGTTGCCAAAAAAAGTCTAACGTTTGCCTGATTTTCAATAAAATCGTGTTTATTGAAACGATTGGTCATGAAGATAAAATTTTATTGGTCGAGAAATATAAAATTTGTTGCTTGATTTTATGCTTCATGACCAGAGTTGGGATTTCCCTATATTTATCCAGATTTTCTCCGGATTCTTTTTCCCCAGAATTACTTGGTTTGAAAAGACGTTTTTACATTTTCAAGCCTCGGTGGTGCAGTGACAAAGCAGCGGCTTCATGGCCACAAGGTCGTGGGTTTGAATCCGCTTGGAGCCAATTTGGCCAATTTTGAAACCAAATTGGCTCCAAGTGGAATTCAAACCCATGACCTTGTGGCCATGAAACCGCTGCTTTGTCACTGCACCACCGAGGCTTAAAATAATGAAACGTCTTTTCAAACCAAATAATTCTGGGGAAAAAGAATTCCCCGGAGAAATCTGGATTTATCCAATTTCCCCGGATCCGCATAATTCTATTTCCCAACCCTGTTCAGAATTAATCGTTTCAATAAACACGATTTTATTGAAAATCAGGTAAAGTTCGACTTTTTTGACAACGTTTTTGACAAGCTTGAACACAGCGTAAATACCTGAACAAGAGGAAAAATCTTTTGAATACAATCCTCTCCATCACTATCTAATAAATCCGCTAAAGTTCTTATCACCGACAACTTTCCGACTTCTTTGCCATTTCTAAATTTGTTAAAAAGGGAGAGCCGATTGAGGCGAGTTACCGCAAAAAATTTTTTTCAAAATTTTTTCGACAAACGTAAAAAATGTTCGAAACGATGAAAAAAACTGTTCTCGAGAAAAAATCGAAAAAAATATTTCGGGTGTTTTTTTGCAATTTTTAGGTGTTTTTTTGCAATTTTTAGGTGTTTTTTGGCCTTTGTTACAGCAAAAAAGGCCGAAAAACACCTAAAAATGACCAAAAAACACCCAAAAAAATGTTTTTCGATTTTTCGTCGAAAACAGTATTTTTTCATCATTTCGAACATTTTTTACGTTTGTCGAAAAAATTTTGAAAAAAATTAACTCGCCTCCATCGACCCTCCTCCCTTTAAATGTAAAAATTGCAAAAAAAGAGATTAAATTCTCACTTTAAAGTTTTAATCGCAGTTTCAATCGCGTTATCCAAGTCCATTTCCTCGGCAGCGGCGAACAATGATTCCCATGGAAGCGAATTTTTCGTATGGGAAATGTCCGGCTCGGGTTCATCTTCGGCCTCATCGCCGGGAATCACCTCATTCACAACAAGCTCGTTGGTTGCTTTTAGTGATACAACTGCGTCTGTTGTTATGTCCTCGTTCATTTTTCCTATAATTTTGTTGTATAGTATACGTCTTTTATTAATTTTTAAATATATAGTTGCTTTAAAAAAATCTAATATACAAGGTGTATCGAAAAAACGGAATTTGGGCGATTTTTTCATGTTTTTTCGACCCGAAATTTTTTTCAAGAATGACCCTATTAGGGCTAATTTTATGCGAGGAATCGCTTGCGCGCATTTCCGAAGCTTGAAAACGCTTTCCTGACCCTGATTCAGCGAATTGGAGTTTGTGTATTGAAGAAAATCGAACATTTTTAGATTTCCATCTAGGTTCGAACTTTCGAGCGTCTCTTAAATGTTTTTTTTAAATCTATGGTTTGTTTTTATAAAGAAGAAGACCTATCCCTAGTTTATGATGAAGAAACAGTGAAAGTGATGAACCTCGAAGCTGAAGAACTGAACTTTGGACAAGCCGAAGGGACGGCAGACTTAATGACAGCCGAAGTGATGGCAGACTTCATGGATTTGAATACTTACTAGATGAAGAAGCAGAAGTCGAAAATTAATTCATTTTTGTATCATCATAAGTCGCTATGATTACCTACATTGCAAAACAAAGCCATGGAAACATTGTAATCATCAGCAACAAAGGAGATCATGCACGAGATGTGTTCGATGAACTCATTGAAACTATGAACCTTCAAACTGAAGAAGATATTCAAGAAACCATCTAATTTGATCTAAGAGAACAATTAGGCATTAATGAAGAAGAACTGGAAATACTTCAATTAGAACAAGAAATTGTCATTATTTTATTATTATGTGTTTTGTTAATTACCTGCTGAATGTTTTGATTTATGAAATAAATTTTTTGTATTAAATTGAAATCAATGTTGAAATGTCGATAAACAAGTTCAATTGATTCATGCAACATTCATAAATCAATTGAATTTGTTTATTGAAACAATTGATTGGATATTTGTAAATTCGAGGTTTGACTGAATCTCAAACTAAAGACTTGAAAAAAATTTTGAGATAAAAAATCGAAAGAGTGGCAACAAAATGTTATGAGAACTTCCCTAGAAAGGTATTCGCCGAACGATATTTTCAATGTGGATGAAACTAGAAGAAGACCTATCTCTAGTTTATGATGAAAAAACAGTGAAAGTGATGAACCTCGAAGCTGAAAAACTGAACTTTGTACAAGCCGAAGAAACGACAGACTTGATGATAGCCGAAGAGATGGCAGACTTCATGAAATTTGAATACTTACTAGATGAAGAAACTGAATACTTAGTATCATTATTTGTTTTGTTTGTTATGTGTTTTGTTAATTACCTGTTGACTTGATCTATTATTGCTTTGAAATAAATTTGTTGTGTTAAATTGAAATCAATGTTGAAGTGTGATAAACAAGTTCAATTGATTCATGCAACATTTGGCACTATAACTTTCGTCACGAATCTCGCTATGCTAACTTTCGTCATGTAACTTTCGCCACGATAACTTTCGCTACATAACTTTCGCCACTTTCGTGTCAATAAACACATTTAATTTTCAGACTAATTGAGTTGCCTGATTTGCAATAAATATGTATATTGACACGAACATGACGAAAGTTACGTGGCGAAAGTTGTCGTGGCGGAACATGAAACGTGGAGAAAGTTATAGTGCCCAACATTTCATGAATCAATTGAATTTGTTTATTGAAACGATTGATTGAGCATTTGTAAATTCGAGGTTTGACTGCCTCTCAAAATATTGAATCTCAAACCAAGTCTTGAAAAAAAATTCCGAGAAAAAAAGTCGAAAATCAACAGACAAAAATCTCATACGCATAAATTCAACTATCGCCCATAATCAAGCTTGTCACACAGCTAGCTGATTGGATTTTGTTTTATGTACGAGGCGATGCTCGATCAATATACTTTGCTTCTTTCTCACTCGATCGATAGATGGAAACTTTCTCCGAGCGAGCTTTCTCTTAATAGCCGCTTTTCACGCAACTCTTCACAAAAACGCACATTTAAAATCCCAAGGGTTAAAGTTTATCACTAGCAAAAAATTTAATAAGTCATTTTTTCAAATAAAATAAATATTAGCCAATGAATCAAATCTCAGGGATTTGACGTGTGAGAGGGGGAGTAAAAGAAAGATCTAACAGAGATCGAAATCTGGCTAGGATGGATGGATCACTGAAATGGCGCTGTTCACTTCATTCAAACTTCCTGAACAGCTGACTTTTCTTTCTTGCTCGTAAGTTGGAACCCAAAGAGACGAGAATGACAAATGAATGGAGAGATGCATTTCTTTGAGCTATAACAGACATCAATGTCAGGGATGACTATCAAAGAAGACTATCAATTTCATGAGTGGTTATATGGTTAAACATGATGTAAAAAATTTGCTTCGGCGTTGGCAAAATCGAACAATTTACTATACACTCTGTTCCATGATAAGGTTCCAAGAAGCTATAGGCGATCATGGCCTAATGTCTATTACCCTTTTTACAGCTTTATATAAAGTATAGGCTATGTGTCGAAGTGTATAAAGAATCCAATCGTCCGATCTGTCAAGTTAAGCAACGTTGGGCCCACAGGTTCGATTCCCAAAAAATTTTTTGAAAAGCAAAGTTTTACCCTCGTGGGTAAAACTTGCCAGATCGGATGGTCGACTTCTTTATATACTTCGCCACGTAGCTGATACTAAAAAAGTGGAATTTTTGTGATTTTTTCATGAAAAATGGAGCATTTTTCAATTTTTCCAATTTTTTTCGAATTTTAAATATTTGAAATGGTTTGTTTATTACAACGAAAATTTGCATGTTTGAACTTGAAAACGATTTATGAGCAACATTTTTTCTTCTCATTAGCTCCAAAATTGGCCAAAAAATTCCTCCAGAGCTCATATTTTTATCTTCTTTTCCATCATCATCATCCTCATCAAGTGCCGCTCAACATTTTTCCTTCTCCGTTACTCTTCTGAAAAATGTTGTAGATGGCGACATGAGCATCCTTGGCACAACAAAAATTCCAGTTCGCCCATCGGCATTTCGTTCTTAGTTCCATTTATGGCCGCATTTCTCGCGCCTCTAGTGGATGTGCAAAAAAATATGTCCAATTTCTCGGTAAATTTTCCCGCCGTTCGATTGAAAAAGGGGAACACTTTATAGGCAGAGAAATGAGGAAATTGTTAGAGATGCGAGTAAATTGAGTGAAGAGTGAAAGAAATTTGAAAATTTTGGCTAGGAAAAGGAAGAATATGAGGGATCATGAGAAGGCGACTAGAAGGCTAATGCTGAAACATGGAGTTTGAAAATGGGGAGGAAGTGTTAGGTGGTTCGAGAAATTCGTTCGCATGATTTTTTGAGTATATCTTGCTGAAGTTACTACACAATAGGTAGGCCACCCATGTGAAAAAATTTTCAAAAATTTTTTCTGGAAATAACCCCTCTAGGGATAAAAACATGCGGAGAATCCGAATTTGATATTTTCGAAGCGAAAAAACGCTTCCTTGATTCAGGGAAGGCCTGTGTATTGAAGAGAAAAATCGCATAAATCGCATTTTTGCGACTTTTTGCTTCAATACACAAGCCTTCCCTGAATCAGGGAAGCGTTTTTTCGCTTCGAAAATATCAAATTCGACAGAGATAACTCCCAATGATCAAATTTTCACAAAAAACTTCGATTTTTCAAAAATTCAATTTTTTACAAAAAATTAGATTTTTCACATCAACATGAAACAAGGCAAAAAAAAGATCGCTTAACCCCATGAGCGCCAAGAGAAATTCGCAGCTAATGTCGAGAATCGACAAAGAAGGAAGAGCAGAAAAATTTTTTCCAATTTTCATACTTTTTTTCGAATTTTTTCATTTTTTTCGAATTTTTCTCGAATTTTTTCATTTTCGAATTTTTTAATTTTTTCGATTTTACTCCAATTTTTTCACTTTTTCTAAAAAATTTTCAGTTTTTTCGAATCTTTTCAATTTTTGTCAATTTTTTCGAATTGTTTCAATTTTTCTCCAATTTTTTCTATTTTTTCGAATTTTTTCAATTTTTCTTCAATTTTTTCGAATTTTTTCCAATTTTTTCAATTTTTCTCCAATTTTTTCATTTTTTTCGAATTTTTTCAATTTTTCTCCAATTTTTTCTATTTTTTCGAATTTTTCTCCAATTTTTTCACTTTTTTCGAATTTTTTCAATTTTTCTTCAATTTTTTCGAATTTTTTTATTTTTCTCCAATTTTTTCATTTTTTTCGAATTTTTTCAATTTTTCTCCAATTTTTTCACTTTTTCTAAAAAATTTCAGTTTTTTCGAATCTTTTCAATTTTTTCGAATTTTTTTCAGTTATGGTCAAAATCAATTCTTTAAATTTTCATGCCCCATGCATCAATGAGAAACAAGACAAAACAAAAAGATCGCTTAATCCCATGAGCGCCCAAGAGAAATTCGCTTCTAACGCCGAGAATCGACAAAGAAGGAAGAGCCGAAAAGAGACTCTTGAGTTCGTAGAGAGAGACTTCCCGCCTGGTCGAAAGCACCGATAAATTTCGTAGTTCTAGCTTGAGTCAAGAAGAGAGAGAGACTCGATGGTGCTTTTCTGCCACTGATGAGTAGCTTTAGTAGTAGATGTGTTTATGTCTACGACTTCCAATAAATTAATGCGCTTAAATATGGGCTTGTTGTAATGTGCATGCTTTATTCATTTTTATAAGATTTTTAATCATTTTAGTATATGTATTTTTGGGGATCAAAAAGTTCTTAAAGGACCAGTCCACTCGGAAAAAACTACGAACAAAATGATATATTCGAAAAGTTGATGAAAAATGGAGCATTTTTTGTTTTTACAACAACCCCCGAATCGTTGTAGTTTTCAAGGTAATTACGTTTGAAGTTGGCGATTTGTAAAATTTGTGTATTACAACGAAAACATGAACTTCGTCCCTGAATCAATAAAAGTTTTGTATTGACGCGAAAATTTTAAAAAAATGTTCGTTTTTCATCGACTTACAAAAACTGCCAAAAAATTTTTAAATTTTCGCGTCAATACATACAACTTTTATTGATTCAGGGACGAATTTTCACTGCGCTCATGTTTTCGTTGTAATACACAGATTTTTCAAAAATTGTCAACTTCAAATGCGATTATCTCAGCAACGATAACGATTCAGAGGTTACCATAAAAACAAAAAATGCCCCATTTTTCATGAATGTATAATTTTTCCGAATTTTTTCAGTTTTTGGTCAGAATCAATCAGCGTGCCGGTCTCTATCTTTATGATAAAAAATTAACAATTTCGTATATTTGAAGTGTTCCTTTTTCATCAAACTTTTTTCTTTTTTTATAGAAAAATGGCCTCTGAAGCAAGTGCTTCTTCATCAACGCCAAATGTTTCTCCGGTGTTAGTAAAAGAACTNGCCGGTCTCTATCTTTATGATAAAAAATTAACAATTTCGTATATTTGAAGTGTTCCTTTTTCATCAAACTTTTTTCTTTTTTTTATAGAAAAATGGCCTCTGAAGCAAGTGCTTCTTCATCAACGCCAAATGTTTCTCCGGTGTTAGTAAAAGAACTTCGAACGCGTTGGGACGATCTAACAAGTTTCGTTTCGGCAGCGACGAAAGAAAAGTGGTGGACGGCCATTTATAATAATTACTCGGCTAGACACTTTCATAATTTGGACCATTTGGCACATATGCTTAACTTATTCGACCAATACAAAGACAAGCTCAAAGACCGATATGCGATGGCTTTTGCGATTATTTTTAAACAGTAAGAAAATTCATATTTTGTGTCATACAATTTGGAAAATGTATAAAAAACGAAAACTGCCAAAAAAATTTGAATTTTCGCGTTAATACACAATTTTTATTTATTCAGGGATGAGTTTTCATGTTTTCGTTGTAATACACAGATTTTAAAAATCGTCAACTTCAAACGCGATTTTCTCGGCAACGATAACGATTCAGAGGTTATCGTAAAAACAAAAAATGCTCTATTTTTCATGAACTTTCGGAATATATAATTTTTTTGAAAATTTTTTCAATTTTTTCAGTTTTTTTCACTTTTTTTGACGATCTATGACAAATGAGTTGGATTAAAGGATCAGTCCCACTCTTAAGGAGTTGATGCCATGTGATAGAGCACAAAATTTCGAGCATTTTTGCTTTTACGGCACTACTTGAAAATCTAGCCGCAAAAAGTTATGAGCAAATAAAATTGCGAAAAACATTTTCGAACGAGTTTAAACATTGAAACGAAAATAAAAACATTGAGCCTGCACTCAGGCAAAATCAGTTTGTTTATTCAAACGATTTTATAAAATGATACCAAAATGATCGATTTTGAAAATGTTTGGGTTATTGAAACGAAAACATGAATCAGGGTTTTCGTTTCAATAACCCAAAACAATTTTCAAATTTGATCATTTTGGTGTCATTTTTTGTTCTTCGCAATGAAAAATAGATTAATTTGCAAATTTTAGTTTAGAATACGATCCAAAAGCTTCAGATGATGCCGAAAAGAATGCGCACAAATTACGAGAATTTTGTTCAGAAACGACCTTTGACCAGGTATTCAAGTTAAACAATTTAGTGCAAAGATTAAAAAGTAGCGAAAATGTATCGTGTGTTCTACTCGAAAACCTTCTGCACTTCCAATTGAATCAGGGAAAATGTATTGAAGCAAAAAGCCAGGAATCATACAATTAAAAAAACGACGTTTTAGAGGCTGATTGTGTGTAGCCGGGTTTTGTTGGCCATGTGAAACGATCAAATAAAACGATGCGAATGAAACGAAACCATAATGGAATAAGATCAAATTCAGAGTTTTCGTGTCAATACTCAGGCAATTCAAATTCGTTTCAGGACAAATACGATGAAACGATCAAATAAAACGATGCGAATGAAACGACATAATGGAACGAGATCAAATTCAGGGTTTTCGTGTCAATACTCAGGCAAATTCAAATTCGTTTCAGGACAAATACAATGAAACGATCGAATAAAACGATACGCATGAAACGACATGAATAAAACGACATAAATAAAACGAAACCAAATTCAGGGTTTTCGTGTCAATACTCAGACAAATTCAAACCCGTTTCCGGACGCCGTCTGAAAATGAAATCGTTTCATTCGTATCTTTTTAAATCTTTCATTTCATTCGCGTCTATGCCCAAAAACATCGTATCTTTTGAATTTTATGATGTCTGGCTTTTTTCGCTTCAGCACATTTCCCCTAATTCAATTGGAAGTGCAGAAATGTTTCGAGTAGTATCTTTTTAGGAAAACTACGTCGCCAATTTAATCATTGAAAGTGGGAGCAACTGTACGGATGCGCACTTATCAAAAACCGAATTTGGCGCAGACGACATACACTATTTAATCGACTTCGATATGGCCTATCTAGGTGATGTTCCTGAGAAATATGACGAGCACAGCAAGAACATTCATCAAGAATTTGGCCATCTCAATGAAACCGAATATCGAGAACAACGAATCAAAGTTCGAGATCCACTTTTTAGGACGTTCATCAAGTTGATACGAAACAACTTTTACACGATAAAGTTGCGCGCAGCGTTGTTTGTTGAAGTCTAGGAATTTTTCCACTACGAATTAGGTCATATGGACAAAAAGAAGTCGTATCTCGTGTTCTCAACGTTATCTTGTCAACTTTATCGTGTCAACTATATTCATGTAAATTCAGGGTTTTCGTGTCAATATCCAGGCAAATTCAAATTCGTTATCATGCCAATCTTTCGTATCAACTTTATGAATATCCTGTTTAGCAATTGCCTTTACAAGATGTTTTTTAGGTTCTAGAACTGTTCCTCCAAGTCCCGAATATTTATGCCACTCGTGATTTTCGAGAACGATTCGAAGATGCCGCTCGGAAGAATATTCAGCATGAAATCGATTCATTGAATAAGCAAAAATTGAGTGAAGCAGTGGATGCGATAAAAGAAGGGGTGAAACATGGAGTTCAAGCAGCTATTGATATATTAGCTCCGAAATAAATGAGGATTGTTAATAGGACAAGGTTTTTCATGAAAATTGAATAGTTTTGTTGTAAATTGGCTGTTTTTAAATAATTTATTTTTCAAATAAACTTTTGTATGAAAAATTTTAATACTGTTTCTTGGCGATTCCAAGAGAGGGGCGCATGGCCTAAAAGCTAGGACACTTGCCTTTCATGTTATTGGCGCAGGTTCGATCCCACCCATAGATAGATAGGGGGTTGTAAAGCCCCTCAGGGGTCTAAAAGAAATCTTTGTCTTTCTTTTGTCCCCACCCCCTCCCGACGCATTCATTCATTTCCAAACTCGACAAGAGGTATTGAATCGAAAATCCGAATTTTGGTTCATTTTCGCTTCAATACATCCACTCCTTTTTCTGAATCAGGAAGAGAAATAGTTTCACGACTCAGCAATGAGCGCAATCGATTTCCCGCCTAGAAAAATCGCCAGAGAAGTCATGGTTTTGAAAAACGAAAAACTGTTGAAATATGAGTTCGAGCTAGGTCACAACGCAAAGGCTGTAACCAACATCAATAGAGCTAAGGAGGCTGGAACAGTGGCCTATTCTACAGCTAAAAGGTGGTTCTCGAAGTTCTGCAGCGGAAATGTGGAAACTGATGACAAGAAAAGGTCTGGTCGCCCTCGAGAAGTTGATTGAGACGCTGTCGTCAACACTGTAGAAGACCATCCGTCGATGACTACGCGCATGTTGGCCGACGAGTTTAACTGCAGCCACACGGAAATCGAAAAAATATTGAAGAAAGCAGGTTAGTCTTTCGTTTGGAGCGTCTCGAATCTATATTTCAGGCAAAAGGTGGCTCAAAAGTCAAGAAGTTCACCACAATCGAAGAGATGCGCGAGTCCCTTACTGAATTCTTCGCGTCTAAGGACCGAGATTGGTACCGCAGTGGCATCCACCAACTTGAGGAGCAGTTGCAGAAAATGATCGAATCTGATGGAGAATATTTTTAATAATATTGTTATGTTGTTTTGTTGATGATTTTGTTGAATAAATTTAATTTTTTACGAGGGGGCTCAAAACTTATTTACCAACCTAATAGCTATAAAAATTGCTACAATGTTCATTTGATGAAAATTTAAAAGATTGATGCAAAAATCGATTTTTCCGCAAAAAAGTTTGTATTACAACGAAAAGTATGAACAGTTTGATTTCCGAACAACCAGGGAGCAGAGCAAATTTCTTATATTTCTATTGTTGATCCAAATTCTCAGACCTGACCAAATTCGATGAATATGACTCCTGATTATTTAAATTATTGCTCAATTGACTTATTTGCAACGACAGAAAATTTTTGTTNTAATGTTGATCCAAATTCTCAGACCTGACCAAATTCGATGAATATGACTCCTGATTATTTAAATTATTGCTCAATTGACTTATTTGCAACGACAGAAAATTTTTGTTCAAATTTGCTTTGTAATGACCAAGTTCTTAATAAAAATCTGATATAGTGCCCCACAGGTTCCGATCACGAGAAAATCTCGATTTAGTTCCCCCAGGATCGGTTCCTGTGGGGGCACCAAGTTGAGGTCAACTGTATTGCGCTCGTGGACTTTGTGGATCTTGCGTGCCTTGTAACTTTTTTGAGTTTTGTGCCTCTTACGCCCTCCTCTGGACAGCTACAATTCTTCATGAAGATTAGCTAATGGTGGGCGATATGGCTTTCCTATTGAATGTCTATGAACTTCCCCATCTTTGGTTTTTCCTGAATTTTTATATTGCTTTTCGATAGGAAGAATCCGACGGCATGCCCAGAACTCAGTTAACACTAAAGCTTCAGTTAACACACATGTCCACACGTGACTACGTCGCTAGTCCAAAATTTGACATCACAACTTAATCATTTGCTGCACAAACAAACAAAATTGCCCAAAATTCGCACTTTGTTTTTGCATATCAAATATTTGCATATACTCGATTTTAAACACGGAACAACAACGATCACTTCCTCTACTNACAAACAAAATTGCCCAAAATTCGCACTTTGTTTTTGCATATCAAATATTTGCATATACTCGATTTTAAACACGGAACAACAACGATCACTTCCTCTACTGCTTCTTTTTTTTGTTTAAGCACCTGTGTATTCTTAGTTGAACAGCGGTCATTTTTTGTAATATAAGGCTATAAAATTTTTTATACGTTCGTATTATGCTTATTATTATGTATAAAGATGTATGTGTGAAGTAGGTTGTTGCGTGTATATGCAAATATTGGTATGTTTGATTTCCGAAAGCTTATTTTATACGCTGAGGTTTATTTTGTGAGTTAGTTGTGTTCGAAATTTTGGCAGAGATTAGTTGTTAGGGTTTTTTGTCACGTTTTTCGATAAATATACTTGTTCTGACGATCGTACCAAAGTTAAAGAACGAGGCGGATCGGAAAAAAGTTGCCCATTTTTGTACATATTCGAAAAGCTCATGAAAATGGAGAATTTTTTGTTTTTACGCTAAATTCTGAATAATTGTAGTTTTTGAGATAATTGTGTTTAAAGTTGGCGAGTTTTGAAATTTTTTGTATTACAACGAAAACATGTACACAAATTCAAATTTTCAAACGCAATTATCTCGAAAACCACAACGATTCAGAACATGCCGTAAAAACAAAAAATGCCTCATTTTTCATCAACTTTTCGAATATCAACAAAAATGGCAACTTTTTTCCGACCGGACTGATCCGCTAGATGGTGCAGTGGCAAGTTTAGATATTTACAAATTTTTTGCTAGGGTTCGATTCCGCATCAACTTTTTTGTGTCGAAAAAGGCTTTAACACGGGAATACTCTTTCAAAATTCCGGTTAAAAAAATTTATGTTAAATTATAAGCAAAATTAAAAATCCGCGTTTTATTGTGAGCTTGACTCAGTGGTAGTGCTCCAAACTTCGAGTTTAATAGTACAAGTTCGAATCCCACCTACGTCGAATTGATTTTGGAGCTGTTTTATTTGGTACTCATAGCACTTTTGTGAAAAAACTTTTACCAAATAAAACAGCTTCAAAATCAATTCGACGTAGGTGGGATTCGAACCCTGTACTATTGGACTCGAAGTCGGAAGCACTACCACTGAGCCAAGCTCTCGATAAAACGCGGATTTTTAGTTTTGCTTATAATTTAACATGAATTGTGTACTAAGCATGGTCCAAAAACACTCAAATAAACCGGAATTTTGACCAAGAGTATTCCCGTGTTAACATTTGATGCTTTTTTTATGTTTTTTTTTTTAATTAATTTTTTACTCTTCCATTCAATCTAGTTTCTATTATAACAAATTGTAATATTGCATCAAGTCATTTTGGAAAACTCGTAAAAAAAAGATGAATGTCGGCCGAAATGATCATTTTGAAATAATCACTTTCACCAGCTAGCTAAATGTGAAATTGAAAAATTACCGATGAAAACCGACGCATGATGACTAATCATGAGATATCAAACAAATCGGACAAATTTTGCGCATTTACAAATGCAAATTTTTCGAAATTAGTCAACACTTGTACTTTTTAGATGTAAGACCAAATGGGTGTTTTTATGTCAAATTCTTCGTTTTTACCTCAGTTTCAAACGTTTCGCCCAGCGGAATCAATCATGCGGGAGACTAATGTTGCTTAACTTGCCAGATCGGATGTCACCTTCTCCATAAAATAAATCGCTGCCAGGTGAGCTCGAACCTGAAACTTCGAGGTTAATCGAGATGTTGCGCACGCCTTGTACCATTTTGCCATAACGGACTTTTTTGTATTATAGACAGGAATGGACCATACGCGAGCAAGGGGGAACCTCCCCCCCAACCCACTCACTCATCGCCCCAAAATTAGGGGGGATCCTCTCACTCGGCCGGACGAAGTCCGACCAAGTTAGGGGGTCCCCTAACTCACTCGAATGGCCGAGGGCAGGTCGAGTGAGGGGCATACTTGGGCAAGGAGGGGGGAGGGAGTCTCCCCCCCCCTCCAACCCACTCACTCATNGGACCCCCCCCCCCCCCCCAACCCACTCACTCATCGGCCCAAAATTAAAGGGGACCCTCTCATTCGGCCAGCCGAGTGAGAGGATCCCTAATCCCTAACACTCACTCGAACGGACGAGGGCAGGTTGAGTGAGGGGTTCCTACTTCCTCCATACTTAGGCAAGGGGGAGGGGGGAACCTCCTCCAACCCACTCGCTCATCAGAGTGTGTATTGAAGCAAATTTTCATAGGACCAGTCCAAAACACTATGAAAAAGTTATATATTCAGAAAGTTCATGAAAAATGGAGCATGTTTTGTTTTTACGGCATGCTCTGAATCGTTGTAGTTTTCGAGATAATTGCGTTTGAAACTGTTCATGTTTTCTTTGTAATACACAAACTTATAGAGTACTGTTCTTTAATTTAAAGATGTGTAGAGATAACCTCTGAATCGAGATCGTTGCCGAGAGAATCGCGTTTGAAGTTGGCGCTTTTTGAAATCTCTGTATATTACAACGAAAACATGAAAATTCGTCCCTGAATCAATAAAAGTTGTGTATTAACGCGAAAATTCACTAAATTTTTTTGGCAGTTTTCGTAAGTCGATGAAAAACGAAAAATGTTTTTAAATTTTCAAGCGTCAATACACAAAACTTTTATTGATTCAGGGACGAAGTTCATGTTTTCGTTGTAATACACAGATTTCAAAAAATCTCCAACTTCAAACTCGATCTTGTCGGCAACGATAACATTTGCAGAGGTGTTATCTCTTCTACACCTTTAGATTAAAGAAGAGTACTCTATTCAAAAAGTTTGTGTATTACAACGAGAACATGAACAGTTTCAAAAACGCAAAACAAAAAATGCTCTATTTTTCATCAATTTTTGGCAACAAACCAAAAAATTGTTGTTTCTCATCCCGTTGGCATCACTGCTCAAATTTTTCATGCTCAAAAAATTTTGAAAAGAATTTTTGAAATTAAAATTCGACTTCGATTTTTTCCTCATCCTCTAGTCTTATTTAGTTCTCATGTTTTCTTTAAAAAAAACTTAGCCGAAAACGATGTCGATCTAAAAATTTTTTCTGTTCGGACATTATTGAGGTCAACGTTCCTTTTTTTCAAGGACATATCTCTCGCTAGGCTCATGACATAAAAAATTTAAGGCTATTCATTTTTGTAAGTTGATAGTAGTGCTGCCAATTTGTAGACGAAAAAATAATTGAAATTTTTATAAAAAAACGTTATACCTAGTTTTACTCATCATCAAAAAGAATTTGCTTCATTCTTTTAAGGAAAGTTTTTTTGTATATCGAAATTTTCGCCCTAGTGGGATCGAACCTGCGGGCCCAACGTTGCTTAACTTGCCAGATCGGACGGACGGCTGCTTTCTTATCTACTTCGCCAAGTAGCCGAAATTTTTCGCAAAGCCAGCCATGAAAAACGTTATAGTGCTGCCAGCTCATATTTTTATTTCTAGGCATTTTTCGTCAAAAAATAAGCATTTTAACATTTAATTATAAGCAAAAATAAGCAATGTTGAAAATTTTCCTAATTGACCCCTATATTTTCGAAAAAATTCTAAAATTGAATTTTTTTAGTGAAAATTTTTGCTCAAAAATAGAATTTTTAACGAAAATCGAAAATACTGATTTTTGATCAAAATCAAATTTTTGACAATTATTCAATTTTTCATAAAAATTCAAAATTTTTTTTGAAAATATCAAATTTTTGGCAAAAATTCGATTGCATTTTTTGAATTTTTGCTCAAAAATTGAATTTTTAACGAAAATCGAATTTTTGACAATTATTCAATTTTTCATAAACATTCAAAAAAATTTTTTTTAAATATCAATTTTTGCCAAAAATTCGATTTTTAACAAAAATTCAAAAAATCGCATTTTTTTTTATAAAAATCGAATTTTTTGCTCAAAAATAGAATTTTTAATGAAATTCGAATTTTTGTTGAAAATACTGATTTTTGCTCAATCAAAGCTTTTATAAACATTCAATTTTTCATAAAAATTCAAAAAATTATTATTTTTTGAATTTTTTACAAAAAATAAGCTGCCTATAAACTCCTCTAAAAATAAGCATCAAGGTTCAAAATAAGCAGCAAAAATGCTTAGAAATAATCAAAAATAGCAGCACTAGTTGATAGGCAAACTCGATTGTTGTATAAAAAAAGTTTAGAAGCTTTCAAATAATTTTCAACGACAGGTTGAAAAAGTTCCTCGTTATGCATATTGTTGATCAATGATTGATGTAGGCGAAAAGTCAACCATTCACTTTAAGACAAAAATTAAAACTCGAATTTCATGGCTAATTTCACAATTAGCCATGCTTGTATTTGAGAGACAACGAACTGGAACTTGAAAAAAAGGTTTTTACGTCTCACTGTCGAGCCAAAATTTGATATAAATAGTTAATTGGTAGGAAGTGTGGAGTGGGATGGGGATAACCAGGAAGTTGTGTGAATGAGGCTTTTTGGGTATTTTTTTTCAATTTTTTCGAACTTTTCAATTTTTTCAGTTGCATAAAATGCTTCAAATTTTGCGCTCAAAAAAGTAGACTGATCCTTGAAGCGGTAGGTGGACGATTTTTTAAACCAACGAATGAGTAACATATAACGTATCCATATTCAAAATTAGTTGACAAATTTTAAATCTCGGCTATGTGCAAATTTGTTTTGTTGTTTTTAGCCTGATTTTTTCTCTCTTAGACCTTTTATTTTTGACATATGTTTTCCTCTTGCCGGCTCAGGAAGTTGCCAAAGTTTCTTCCGGGCTTCTAGATCGCCTTGTGCCATGGAATTTCACTCAGCGCAGTGTGTGCGATGCAAACTGAAACGCCCAAAAGTGGGACCTGGGAAAGATTAGCCAAATGACTAAATGAGCGATTTATAATTGAAAAAATTTTTTGCGTTACATTTCATTTCAAGATTTTCAAACGTCAACTGCTAAAAAATTAGGCAAAAGATATTGAAGCGAAAAATTTTCACTATTTTTACGGAAAAAATATCATTTTTTCGTTTCAATAACTTTTTCTTGATCGTCAATTTGATTGAAGTGTAACGCAAAAAAAATTTTCAATTATACTTGCAATAAATCTTTAGGTCTTATCGATGAAAACAAGATCACTTTTCTTGTTCAAGATTTCGTGTTATGTTAGTGTTAACTAATCTATAGGGCTTTAAAGATCCATTTTTGACAAAAAATTTTCAGTATTAGGCAAGAGTCTATGCTAAGACTAAGCCCAAGCATAAGTCTAAGACTAAGCTTAAGAACCAGTCCAGTCAGTTACAAACATATGAAAAAATGATATATTCGGAAGGATCATGAAAAATAGAGCATTTTTTGTTTTTACGGCATGTTCTGAATCGATGTATTTTTCGAGATAATTACGTTTGAAATTTTGAATTGGGCTTAGGCTTGGGCTTATGCTTGGGCTTAAACTGGGCTTAGGCTTGGGCTTAGGCTTGGGCTTAGGCTTGGGCTTAGGCTTGGGCTTAAACTGGGCTTAGGCTTGGGCTTATGCTTGGGCTTAAACTGGGCTTAGGCTTGGGCTTATGCTTGGGCTTAGGCTTGGGCTTATGCTTGAGCTTGGGCTTATGCTTGGGCTTAGGCTTGGGCTTAGGCTTGGGCTTAGTCTTAGGCTTGGGCATAAATCTAAGATCGAATGAAACGATTTTTATCGTTTCATTTGATCGTTTCATTCGTATCGTTTCAAACCTTTCATTTCATTCGAGTCTATTCCCTAATTTATCCGCATCCTGTATATTTATATCATAAAAATCACACCAAAATGCTGCTCTATTTTTCTTATACACATCAAACATTTTCTTACACATGAAGCATTAATTTATCCGCTTCCTGTTACCCTATTAGGTCGTCGAGATTTTTTCAGTGTTCTCAATTAAGCCTACCGCAATCATATCTTACGTTAGCGTTTCCTTTTTTGGGGGGACAAATCATTCGTATACCCCGAAGGAATTTCAAGAGAATCGCTACTTATCATTTGCTTTATCAGAATTCTATCTTTTAGCTGGTTTCTTACTCCTTTGTTTGTAGTTTTTTAGCTGGAGATTCCGAGACGACATCGCACACGATTTTTTATGGTTTCGGGTTTTTGTTGATTCGTTTGAGAGAAAATAATAGGTTGTGACATTTGGCAAGTTTTTTGTGAGTTTCAATAAAATGAAGCTTAAATTTTTTTATAACAGCAGCATCTCGTCTGTAACGTTACATGGTACCCTGTTATGTCTAGGACGTAGGTGGTTTGTCTTATACCATTACCATATCCTGGAGGTGTGTCGCTAAATCTTCTTTATATGCATATGACAAGGAATTGTTCACTCCCATCGATCTTTAGTCATAACTACGCGATAAATCATGCGTTACATAAGCCTAAGCCCGTAGCCGGTGATTTAAAAGGACGACAAAAAACTGATCACGTCCTGTGATGGGCCATACCCCTCGGGCACATATATATAAGCGATGGAGTTCACTTCGAACCCATGAACAAAGGATTTTCCTTTTAATCTTTCATGTTGATGAAACTTTTTGGTGCTTATTGATGTGAATATGATTGTGATGAGAAGCGGCTTTTTCCATTCGAACGCTTGACACACGGGCATTTTTATGAGGACGAAGTAGAGAAAGTATGTACTTGAATTTCCATTTTCAGAAAAAATTTGGAGCACTACACCATATGGGGGGACACCCACGTGAAATTTTTTTCAAATTTGACATTTTTGAAAAAAGACTTCTTTGATTCAGGGAAGGCTTGTGTATTGAAGCGAAAAGTCGCAAAAATGCGATTTTTTTCTAAAAACGACGGATCTTCGTGAGAATCAGCGAAAAAGTTAAAAAATCGCATTCAAAATCGTATTTTTGCGACTTTTCGCTTCAATACACAGACCTTCCCTGAACCAGGGAAGCATTTTTTCGCTTCGTAAATATCAAATTCGGTTTCCCCGCATGTTTTTTTACCCCTAGAGGTGTCATTTTCAGAAAAAAATTTTCGAAAAATTTTTTCGAATTTGACATTTTCGAAGCGAAAAAACATGATTTCCTTGATTCAGGAAAGGTCTGTGTATTGAAGCGAAAAGTTCCAAAAATGCGATTTTTTTCTAAAAACGACGGATCTTTGTGAGAATCAGCGAAAAAAATTGAAAAATCGTATTTTTGCGACTTTTCGCTTCAATACACAGACCTTCCCTGAAGCAGGGAAGTATTTTTCGCTTCGTAAATATCAAATTCGGATTTTCCACATGTATTTTTACCTCTAAAGGTGTCATGTGCAGAAAAAATTTCGAAAAAAACATGACTTCCCTGATTCAGGAAAGGCTTGTGTATTGAAGCGAAAAGTTGCCAATTTTTGTTGATATTCGGAAAGTTCGTGAAAAATGGAGCATTTTTTGTTTTTACAGCATGTTCTGAATCGTTGTAGTTTTCGAGATAATTGCGTTTGAAATTTTGAATTTGTTACAAGCTCTTCGTTGTAATACACAAACTTTTTTGAATTTTTTGCAGAAAAATCAATTTTTGCATCAATTTTTTTCAATTTTCATAAAATGAATATTGTAGCAATTTTTTATAGCTAAATGAAACGAACAAAATGACACTAAAATTATCCAATTTGAACATTGTTTTGGGTTATTGAAACGAAAATTCTGATTCACGTTTTCGTTTCAATAACCCAAAACAATGTTCAAATTGGATAATTTTGGTGTCATTTTGTTCGTCTCATTTAGCTATAAAAATATCTACAATATTCATTTTATGAAAATTTAAAAAATGGACGCAAAATTAAAAATTCAAAAAAGTTTGTGTATTACAACGAAAACATGTACATAAATTCAAAATTTCAAACGCAACTATCTCAAAAACTACAACGATTTAGAGCATGCCATAAAAACAAAAAATGCTCCATTTTTCATCAACTTTCCGAATATATACAAATTGTGGAAACTTTTTCCTATCGGACTGGTCCTTTAAAGAGCTAAATTTAGAAAAACCTTCGTTTTTAAAGATTGCTTATCTTATTAGGTTAATATTGTTTACCAACGTGTTCATACTCTCTTGTCATCATAACCTATAAAGATCGGTGATAACTTTCAAAGATTGCGGTGCAACGATTGCGTCTGCAGCCACGTTCGGAAAATTCTCGCCAGGTCACCCGAATGATGGGAATCCCAGCGTGACTCTCTCTCATATAACTTATATTCATGCATGTTGTCATTTTATAACTCACTTCTGCTCTTCCATGTCGTCTCTATAAACCTGATATACATGCTTCGACGTGAAACGGTGTCTTCCATCCTTTTTGTTATCGATACAAGAACATCATAATCAACACCGGCCACCACGGCGGACGACCTTATTTGCGTGAAGAAGATGAAAAAGGAGTAGAAGAAGAAGCACAACGATAACCAAGACGAAAGATCATAACGAGAAGTTGGTATAAAATAGCGGAATCAAGGCCGCGGAAGAGCATAGACCGCCTATGAGCAACCCAAATTTTCTATTAGCGATTTTTTGGTAGGATTACGAAAGGAGAAAAGAAGATGAAGATGTTAGTTTTATGTTCCCTTTTATTTTCTCTTTTTTGGGTCTTTCATCTCGGATGTTCGCCATAAAATTTTCTTTTCTCGTTCATACACCAACTCCATTTCCCTGAATCAGGATCAAGATAATTTTTTCATGTATAGAAAATGTGCGCAATCGATTCTCCGCATAAAATTACCCCCAGATGGGTGATTTCCGGGCGAAAATGGAAATTCTTTCGATGTTCGCGTCAATACATCAATTTCATTCCCTGAATCGGGGTTAAGGAAGCGTTTTTAAAGATGTTACAGGGTGAGCGAAAATCATAAAATTTTCTCTTTTTGTCCATACACCAACTCCACTTTCCTGAATCAGGGTCTAGAACCATTTTTCGGAGATATCTCCAATTTTTTATATTTTATCCTAGAAAAACAACAAAAACTCTTCCTAATCTTTAAACCATTGACTCATCTCCAAGTTTATTTTTATCTAGCTTTTTGTCGAAAACTTTAGTTTAAAGTAAAACTGTGTAACAAAAAATGAATTTGTGCCAAAAATATTTTTTGTTTTTACGGAGATATCACTAAAATCACGAGGAAGAAGCGGTGCCGGTCTTCGATCACTGGCACCAGCTCAAAAATTCTTCCTTCTTCAAGGTTTTCATAAAACCTAAAACTGGAAAGATTAGGTGGTCGAGAGTTGGCAGCTGGCGCAAAACTAGAGATCAGTAAGTCACCTTGGCGGTAAAAGGAAAGACTCGGCGGAAAAACGAAAGACTGGAAGATGAACGGTCAATTGTGATAGGCGTTCAAAAGGAGTTCTACGAGTTCTTCCATCTTGTAGATAGATGATCTTTCAAGGAAGAAAGTTCAGTCTAGGGATATTTAAAGGACTTTATTAAAGATAAAACCTTGGCTTAGTCCTAAGCCTAAGCCTAGGCTTAGGCTTAAGAAAAGTTGTTTCCAAAAAATGTTTTATCAGACTCCCAAAAAAGATCATCAAAAGTTTATTCGAAATCTTCAGGATATACAAACATGTATCGCATTTTCTCGTCGTGTATTATAACCAAGTAAAGTCCATTTTCGTCCTTAATAGTAAAAAAAGTTCGCTGTCGATGGCCAAGTGGATAAGGAAGCCACCCGTCCGATCTGGCAAGTTAAGCAACGTTAGGACTTTCGATCTCACAAGTGGGATCGAATCTCTCAGGTTTGATCCCACATGTGCAAAAATTTTGATTTTCAACAAACTTTTATTGGAGCAAAAATTTTTTGCTTCATTGTTTGTAAGAAGTTTTTGAAAATCAAAATTGTACCCTAGGGGAATCGAACCTGAGGTTCTAACGTTGCTTAACTTGCCAGATCGACGGGCGGCTTCCTTATTCACTTGGCTATCGACAGCGAAATTTTTTTTACTATTATGAGTGGAAACAGACTTTACCGTGAAGACTTTCGAAATATTCCAGTAGATAACATAATTTTAGAAACCATGAAGCTTGTTCTTCTTATTACACTAGCCTTATTCGCTGCTGCCCTAGCGGCACCGATCCCCAGCGAAGAGAACAAATCCGAAGAAAAGGCAGTAAGTTTTTTTACATATCTCCCTAGTGCGTGAAAAGGTCTGTGTATTGAAAAGAAAACCTGAATTTGAATTCCTGAAAGAATTTTTGAAAAATCATTCCACCGTTCAAATTCAGGTTTTCGTTTCAATACACAGACTATCTTACATGTTTCCACCCACGTGAAAAAATTTTCAAAATTTTTTTTTCTAGAAATGACCCCTCTAGGGGTGCGAGGAATCCGAATTTGACATGCTCAAAGTGAAACAAAGCTTTCCTGATTCAGGAAAGGCGTATTGTGTATTGAAACGAAAAATCACAAAAATACGATTTTTGTCTAAAAATGACCCCTTTTGGGGTAAAAATGTGCGGGGAATTCGAATTTGACATTGATAAAATCCCTCAGGTTCAAGAAAAGCTGTATATCGACGCGAAAATTCGAGAAAATCATTTGTTAATTGGATCATTGGTTGACTATAATATTGAAAAGCGTTGTTTTTAGACCAAAATATGTGATTTTCTCGAATTTTCGCGTCAATATACAGCTTTTCTTGAATCTGAGGAATTTTCTAAATGTCAAATTCGGATTGCCCGTACATTTTTACGTCGTTTTTAGGCAAAAATCGCATTTTTGCGACTTTTCGCTTCAATACACAATACACCTTCCCTGAATCAATATAGCCCTTTTTCGCTTCGAAAATGTCAAATTCGAATTCCCCGCATGTTTTACCCTTAGAGGGGTCATCACCCTATGCGAGTTTTTCTATGTGAGAAACCGATTACGCGCATTGCTGGCTCTTGAAAATGCTTCGTTGGCCCTGTATTAGCCGATTTTCGCTTCAATACACAAATCTCTTCCCTGAATCAGGGAAGCGTTTTTAGGCTTCGAAAATGCGCGCAATCGGTTCCCTGCCTAGAAAAACCACCTATAACAAGTTTTTGGCCATTTTTATAGCGCTTTTGGGGGTTCCCATTTGTGGCCAACTTGCGAACAGCCGTGAATATTCTCTTTTTTTCTATTCTGTTCGTACTGTTTGCGATTCGTCAAAATTTTTTCGTACTGTTTAAATAGCATGAGAATTAGTACGCAAAACTCGTACTGTTTGTCGTACAGCTCAAATAGTAAGCATCCTAAAAACCATTAAAATTTCTTTTTTACTTTTATAATTTGAATTTTAGGTATCTCATGAAGAAGCCAAGCGTGAAGAGACCCACGAAGTTGCCAAATCCGAGGAAAAAAAAGATGCAACTGAAGAAGTAAAATCTGAAGAAAAGAAAGAGGCCACAGAAGAAGAAAAGACTGCTGAAGTAAAATCCGAAGAGAAAAAAGAGGCCACAGAAGAAGAAAAGACTGCTGAAGCTAAATCCGAAGAGAAAAAAGAGGCCACAGAAGAAGAAAAGACTGCTGAAGTCAAATCTGAAGAAAAGAAGGAAGCCAAGGAAGAGGAAAAAACCGCTGAAGTCAAATCTGAAGAAAAGAAGGAAGCCAAAGAAGAGGAAAAAACCGCTGAAGCTAAATCTGAAGAGAAGAAAGAAGCCAAGGAAGAGGAAAAAACCGCTGAAGTTAAATCTGAAGAGAAGAAAGAAGCCAAAGAAGAAGTAAAAGAAGAAATCAAGTCTGAAGAAAAGAAGGAAGCCGAACACCCAGTAGAAGAGGTCAAATCCGAAGAGAAAAAAGAAGCCGAAAAACCAGCCGAAGAGGCCAAATCTGAAGAAAAGAAAGAAGCCAAAGAAGAAGAAAAAACTGCTGAAATAAAATCTGAAGAAAAGAAAGAGGCCACAGAAGAAGAAAAGACTGCTGAAGCTAAATCCGAAGAGAAAAAAGAAGCTAAAGAAGAAGAAAAAACTGCTGAAGTTAAATCTGAAGAGAAGAAGGAAGCCAAGGAAGAAGAAGCTGACAAATCCAAGGAATCTTCCAAACGTGAAGCTGAAGAAGAAAAGACTGCTGAAGTCAAATCCGAAGAGAAAAAAGAAGCCAAAGAAGAAGTAAAAGAAGAAATCAAGTCTGAAGAAAAGAAGGAAGCCGAACACCCAGTAGAAGAGGTCAAATCCGAAGAGAAAAAAGAAGCCGAACACCCAGTAGAAGAGGCCAAATCCGAAGAGAAAAAGGAAGCCAAAGAAGAAATCAAGTCTGAAGAAAAGAAAGAGGCCACAGAAGAAGAAAAGACTGCTGAAGTTAAATCCGAAGAGAAAAAAGAAGCTAAAGAAGAAATCAAGTCTGAAGAAAAGAAAGAAGCCGAACACCCAATAGAAGAGGCAAAATCCGAAGAAAAGAAAGAGGCTACAGAAGAAGAAAAGACTGCTGAAGCTAAATCCGAAGAGAAAAAAGAGGCCACAGAAGAAGAAAAGACTGCTGAAGCTAAATCCGAAGAGAAAAAAGAAGCCAAAGAAGAAGTGAAAGAAGAAATCAAGTCGGAGGAAAAGAAGGAAGCCGAACACCCATTAGAAGAGGCCAAATCCGAAGAAAAGAAAGAGGCCACAGAAGAAGAAAAGACTGCTGAAGCTAAATCCGAAGAGAAGAAGGAAGCCAAGGAAGAAGAAGCTGACAAATCTAAGGAATCTTCCAAACGTGAAGCTGAAGAAGAAAAGACTGCTGAAGTCAAATCCGAAGAGAAAAAAGAAGCCAAAGAAGAAGTAAAAGAAGAAATCAAATCTGAAGAAAAGAAGGAAGCCGAACACCCAGTAGAAGAGGTCAAATCCGAAGAGAAAAAAGAAGCCGAACACCCATTAGAAGAGGCCAAATCAGAAGAAAAGAAAGAAGCCAAAGAAGAAGAAAAAACTGCTGAAGTTAAATCTGAAGAGAAGAAAGAAGCCACAGAAGAAGAAAAAACCGCTGAAGTAAAATCTGAAGAAAAGAAAGAGGCCACAGAAGAAGAAAAAACCGCTGAAGTAAAATCTGAAGAAAAGAAAGAGGCCACAGAAGAAGAAAAAACCGCTGAAGTAAAATCTGAAGAAAAGAAAGAGGCCACAGAAGAAGAAAAGACTGCTGAAGCTAAATCCGAAGAGAAAAAAGAGGCCACAGAAGAAGAAAAGACTGCTGAAATCAAATCTGAAGAAAAGAAGGAAGCCAAAGAAGAAGAAAAAACCGCTGAAGTTAAATCTGAAGAAAAGAAAGAAGCTACCGAAGAAGAGAAAACTGCTGAGGTAAAATCTGAGGAAAAGAAAGAGGCTAAAGAAGAAAAGACCGAAGAAGTCAAATCCGAAGAGAAAAAAGAAGCCGAAAAACCAGCCGAAGAGGCCAAATCCGAAGAAAAGAAAGAGGCCACAGAAGAAGAAAAGACCGCCGAAGCCAAATCCGAGGAGAAACGTGAAGAAGCCAAATCCAGTGAAGAATAGGAAAAGAAGGGAGAATAAAGAATTTCAAAACTCATTCTGGGTAATAAATCAAAAAAACCTAATAGTTAATAATTTTCTAATCTTTCCATACGTGGGTCATTCAAGTATTAAATAATCGAAGAGAGAGGGGTGGGTCCATTTTTCAAAAAATTTGAGAAGGGTCTGAATAAAAATTGTGAAGGGGGCCCATTTCAATTTTTTCACAGAAAATTCGAATTTTTCATAAGTTTGGATGAAAATTTTCCATTTTTTTAATACTTAGATTTCCTCTTATCTGGGTTAGCACTAATATCCAACAATTTTGACCCAGAATTTCTTGAAAAAATAATTAGTGCCTCCCAAAATTTGTGCTAATTTTCATAATTTGTTTTTGAAATTTTCCACAAATTCCGGTATAAATATTTGTTTTTTTCTTCTCTCTCTCTCGAGTACTTTGGTCTCATAAAATATTTGAATTTGAAATTTTGAAGAAGGAAAAAATTTTTTGCAACAAAAAATTTTGCTGGCCAAAGTTGTTGACGTTTTATAACAAAATTTTCGTTTATAAGATGTCATAAATTTTTATGGTAGCATCTCATGCAAATTTTTCTGTATCTGTACTTATTTTTTTGTTTCCTTTTTTTATGTTCTACATAAAAAATATTTATAATTGTGTCGGAAAAATGGATTTGATCTTTGAAGTTTGCACAAAAAATTCAAACATCAAATTTTTTTTAAATTTGATGTTGCACATATAATCGGTTTCAACGAGAATAGAGATCTCTGCCCACGTGACCAAATGGCTAGAATGCTGGACATGATTATTATTATTGACTCTTATAGGCGCTGGTTCGAATCCCACCAGGGGCGAAATCTTTTTTTAGCGAATCGTGAATCATAAAAAGTGGTTAAAGCAACACCCCCTTAAAAATGCATGAAAAACGTGTTTATGTCGTATAATTGCTTGAATTTTTGCTCTTAATAACATGCTCAAAAAGTCTTTTGGATTCATTTTTGTTAAAGGGGGAACCCATTTGGGAGTCATTCTCCGAAAAAATTTTTTTGCCAAAACAGCCTATATAGGGGTAAAATAATGCGAAAAATCGATTGCGCGAATTCCCGAAACGTGAAAATGCTTTCTTGACCCTGATTCAGGGAATAGGGTGGGTGTTGAAGCGAAAATCAAGCATTTTCGGATTTTTATGAGAAAACCGTCGATTCCTAGGTTTTTCTAGGCGGGGAATCGATTACACACACTCCCGAAGCGTGAAAACGCTTGCTTCATCTTATTTTCGCGAAAATATCGATTTTTAGGGCCCAAATCGCTTCAATATACCCACCACCTTTCCTGAATCAGGGTCAAGGAAGCATTTTCACGCTTTGGGAATGGGCGCAATCGATTCCTCGCCTAGAAAAACCTAATAATCGATGGTTTTCTCATAAAAATCCGAAAAATGTTTGATTTTCGCTTCAATACACCCACCCTGAATCAGGGTCAAGGAAGCATTTTCACGTTTCGGGAATGCGCGCAATCGATTTTTCGCATGATTTTACCCCTATATAGTTTGTTTTGGCAAAAAAATTTTTTCGGAGAATGACCCCCAAATGGGTTCCCCCTTTAAACGAATGGCAAAATCTTTGCGTTTTTTCAATTAAGTCTTCTGTAGTATGTTTAGGGGGTAAGAAAAAAAATTTAATATTGCACATAGATCAAGCTTACAAATGTCTGTCAAACCTATATTTTGGGGATAGACGTCGAAAAGATTAAGTTAATACATGGCTATTAGGTTTTTTCAACGGCTTTCATAGAAAACAAAGCAACAGGTTTGTGGAAATGGATGAAAACAGTGACCAATTATGTTAGATAATATACTGGTTTTATGACAAATGGGTTTTGCATGGATGAATGAGAGACATACGAAGAAAAAATGGATAAACTTCATCTTGCCTTGTTATGCTTCATGAGATCGGTGATCTATACTCGAAAATCTTCTGCGCTTCCCATTGAACCAAGGGAAATGTGTTGAAATGAAACATCATAAATGTTGCGGTTGCCACTACTACAAAGTCGAAATTCAATAAGAGTCATTCGGTGATCACCATGGTGTAGTGGTCCGGTGCGCTGGCAAGGAGTACGGCGTCACCGGCACTAGCACGAGTTCGGTTCCTCCTTGCGTTCAAACGATTTTGCCTTTAAAAAATATGCGGTTGTCACTACTACAAGGTCGAAATTCAATACGAGCATTCGGTGACCACCATGGTGTAGTGGTCCGGTGCGCTGGCAAGAATTTTTATTAATCACAGTGTGAGTAGTGGAAAATACACCTTCAAGTATTTACCAATTAACGGGCATTAGTTGTAGGTCTCGGTAGCACAATGGTAGTGCACTTGGACGATAGCCAAGAGCCTGGTCCGGGTTCGATTCCCGGTTGGGTCCGAAAACTTTTACCCAATTTCAAACTTGTCCTAAAATGGTATGAAGCATTGTTGATGATAATAAGAATATCTCTATCATGGAAAGCTTCAACAGCATTGGGTAGAAGTTGGTTTTCAAACAATTCTGGGTGGAATTGACCGTTTTATGGTAATCATCATTCTGTGTGTTTTGAATCAAGGCCAGGGAAGTATTTTCAGATCCCCCATTAATCGGATAGCAATTTCGAGAATTGTCAGAAGCTGTCACAAACTAGCCGTGTCTTAGCGCTATAGCATAAATTCGTTTAAAAATTTTTCATCATCCAAAAACGACTACGAATTCCATAAAGTGTGACTAGTCTATAATTTGTTGTCGTAATATAGTATATTTGAGTTATGCTTCATTTGAAGATGTAAACTGTCATTAAAATCCTTGTTAGAGACAAGGTAGCCGACAATTAGCCTCTCACTTAGCTAAATTACCATGCTTTTTTGTTGAAGTTATTTCCATTGAGGCTATATTCTTATTATTCTAACAAGATGGCTATTCATTTATGAATTTTTAACAATAGAATGATTAGAAAGTTTTTCAGGCATAAGAAATTAAAAGGATGATATAATAAGTCTATATAGGTCCATGTTCAGTCTTATTGACTCTTATAGGAATAAGAAGCTGGCTTCGCTGGGGATCGAACGTACAATATGGGTTGATGTTTTCGTTCTAGAGAGCGCGCTTCCTATCCACTGGACTATCGATCTACTGTCAGCTTATGATCTTCTAAGCATCCATGTTCCATATCTCTTTCGTCTAGCAGCTTCTTTATTAGGTTCATGTTCAGTCTTATATAACTTTTGACTCTCTTTTTTTGGAATTTTTGGAGCTCGGATTATTACCACGCCGAGAACGTGGAAATACAGGTAATATGAAATTGGGTAAAAGTTTTCGGACCCGACCGGGACTCGAACTCGGACTAGGCTCCTACCATCCAAGTGCACTACCATTGTCTCTCTCTCTCTCTCTCTCTCTCTCTCACCTGTGTGCCATCCAACCGATTACACCGTCAAGTATTTACCAATTAACGATCATCAGTTGTAGGTCTCGGTAACACAATGGTAGTGCACTTGGGAAGTAGCCAGGAGATCCGGGTTCGAGTCCCGGTCGGGTCCGAAAACTTTTGCCCAATTTCATATTATCTGACTTTTGATTCTTATATGATGAGTTTTTCTCATGCATAAGAAATTTAAAAAACGATAGAATAAGTCTATAAAAGTTCATGTTCAGTCATATAAGACTGAACATGAACCTACATAGACTTATCCTATCATCCTTTTTAATTTCTTATGCATGAAGAAACTTTCGAATCGTTCTGTTGCTAAAAACTCATAAACGAATAGCCATCTTGTTAGAATAACAAGAATATTTTCTCAACGGATATCACGTCAACAATGCCAAAAGAAGCATAGTAATTTAGCTGAGTGAGAGGCATATGGTTGGCAGCATTGTCTCTAACAAGGAGAGTTCGATATAGCTTGTTTCATTAGGTTGTTCAATAAGTATTGCGCGCTACTCTTTTATCACTAGGAGGGGTCCGGAAAACCGTCTTCGAGAAAAAAATTTTCAGTATTAAGCAAGAGTATATGCTGAATACGATCCAACTTTTTCGCCAAAAATTGAAACCTCGATTTTTTGAATAGTCTGTATATTGGCACGAAAACATGAGTTACGCTCAAAAAGATCGATTGGATCGTGTTCAGCATACGCTCTTGCCTAATACTGAAAAATTTTTTTGTCGAAAACGGTTTTCCGGAGCCCTCCAGGTGATAAAAAAGTAGTGCCCAATACTTAGTGAACATGTTTTCGTGTCAATATACAGACTTCTCATGTTTTCATGAAGATTTAGAAAATGCTGTACGGATGACGAAAAAAATAGTCTCCCACCCAAAATGACGTATACAGCTGTAAATTTTTCAAGCTATTATTTGTTTGGTATTGAGTTGGTGCTATTGGCATTGTGTTTGTTAACGGCTCTAGTTTTTGGGCATGTGTTGTGGAAGACGAAAACTTTTCATAAAAATTTAAGAATTGTATTTTTGAATTTGATTATATCGACATATGGGTATATTATTACAAGGTTTGTTAAAAATGAGAAACTAGGCAGGACAAGTACCCTTCCTCGTCCTCCTCTAACTTATCCCTCTTCTTCAGTTACCCCAACCCATCACATATTAGGTGATGGGTCACACCAAAGCAAAAAAAAATTAGGCTTAGGCCTAGACTTAAGCTTATGGCTAGGCTTAGGCTTATGGCTAGGCTTATGGCTAGGCTTATGGCTAGGCTTATGGCTAGGCTTATGGTTAGGCTTATGGCTAGGCTTAGGCCTAGACTTAGGGCCAGTCCTTGCCTCAGACAGCAGCTGCTGCGTGACTAAACAGCTGCTGCGTGGCCCAATCAGCTGCTGCGTTGATCAAACAGCAGCTGCGCCGCAGCNTCCTTGCCTCAGACAGCAGCTGCTGCGTGACTAAACAGCTGCTGCGTGGCCCAATCAGCTGCTGCGTGGATCAAACAGCAGCTGCGTCGCAGCGCGCAGCAGCTGTTTAGTCCGTGCAGCGCGCTGCGGCGCAGCTGCTGTTTGATCCACGTAGCAGCTGATTGGGCCACGCAGCAGCTGCGTGCAGCGCGCAGCTGCTGTCTGAGGCAAGGACTGGCCCTTAGACTTAGACCTAGGCTTATGGCTAGGCTTAGGCCTAGACTTAGGCTTAGCTCTAGGCTTAGGCTTAGCCCTAGGCTTAGTCTTAGGCCGAAAATTCTAATTCAGGTTTTCGTTTCAATAACTAAAACAATTTTCAATTTGGATAATTTTGGTGTCATTTTATTCGTCTCATAGTGTTGTAACAAATTGCTACAATGTTTTTTATGAAAATTTCAAAAATCGATGCAAAAATTGATTTTTTCGCAAAAAATTCAAACAATTTGTGTATTACAACGAAAACATGTACAGTTTTAGAAAAATTTACCCCTCCCTCCCCCCGAAAAATTCAATTTTTCACCCAACAGTTCAATTTTTTAGGTCGTTTTACATTGCCAATGATTTTACAAAAA
>OZJO01022671.1:0-13322 GCA_900406225.1 Acrobeloides nanus | reverse complement strand
CAAACAAATTTTTAGATGTCAAAGAGCCGAGGAAATGTTATTGAACCTATAAAAGCTTCGCAAATTTTATCAGTCGATGGCTTGCGCTATTTTCTTCTAAAACAAGGAGTACCACATGAAGATACCAGTAAGTTTTGACCAAATTTTTAGACAGTAGTGGCTGTAACGTATCCAGAAAAAATTTTGCAAGGGACCCAAAAACATAAGACCCCTTATGATTTTTTTACAAATTTTTCCCAAAAATCGCCTTGGTCCCCCTTACTTTGTTTTTTCGAAAAAAATTTTTGTTGTTGAATTCTTGAAGTTTTACCCAAAAACAGCGCCACAAGCGCGAAATGTTTTTTAAATGACCATTTTTATGCTGAAAATGCTCAGAAAATCACGATTTTTTTAATGAAAAATAGAAATTTTTGGATTTTTTATGAAAAAAATCATAGGGGGACCATTAGGTTTTTTGAAAAATTTTTATAGGACAAAGTACTTATGTCGACGTATATCTTTTAAGGTATAGTTGAAAAGACTATATTTATATGACCTCTCGTCTTGCATAGACCATGTTCTTTAACCGAGCTTTTACTTTAAAAAATTTGCTGTTTGATTTGATGATTATCAAGTTAGTGAGTTGTGTTGTCCAAAAAATTCAGAACTAGGGCGGTATCTGATTGCCTTCGAACTTCTGACTTTCGTTCTTGATGAAGACATTCTTGGCAAATGCTTTCGAAATGCTAACAATTTTTCTTTTATTACAATTTAAATAGTTTATACAATCTCTCGAAAAATATCTCCCGCAGTTGAATATCCCTTATTGTCTTTACCTTGATCTAAATTCTTTGAAGGATTGATTGTGGTAGTTGTTGATGGTGTCATAAGCTGAAGAGGCACATCAATGTAGTTAAGTTTAGGGAGGTCGATCGAATAATTGTGATTGTTTTGTCTTGTTGGAATTTCCAATTTATTTGGGCGGTTACTATATTGTCTAACATGTTCTTCTTCTGTTGGATCGTATATACCTGGAATATCTTCGTATGCTTCTGTATAGATGGTGCTATGCTTTTTTCTTCGGACTAAAATGTTAATAAATAAATTTACGGCTCTAGGACAGAATGACCAAGTGTTCTTATAAGATTTATTCTTATTTTAGGAGTCCAAATCTTGTTTTTTGAACAAATTTTATTAGAAAATCTTATTTTTTATTTGAAAAAATGCGAAAAATCTTCTTTTTTTCACTGTTTTTTAAAGAAATTCTTATTTTCAAAAATGTTCTTATCTTCATTTTTCGGACTTGGTCACCCTGCTCTAGGATGATTCGAATCGAATTTTTCGAAATCGATTTTCAACGTGTCTAAACGTTATGCAAATTTTCATTTTATAACTTTTTTGCGAAAAGCCCTTTTCGAATCATCCTAGAGTCGAATTGAATTTTTCTTGCATGATAATTTTTTCGTTGGGTGTTTCATGACCTCTTCCCAACATTGGCTAAGGCTACTTTCTTTTCCACATAAAAGCTTAGGCCATCTAAATTTTAAATTGACAAATTTTTACATTTTTAAAACTGACTTGAAACATTCTCCTCCGCAACAGAAACAACAATAACAGCCGAAACAGAAGCTTAACGCAAAAATTCCAAGAAACTTTGTTAGATCATCCCGTAATTGTCCTGAAAAATACTTTTCTGTTATATCATTCAGGTAAACTAGGGATGGCGAAGTTACAAAAAGTGATCATCCTTGTCATCGGCTAGAAATATGCGAATTTTGAGCACGGACATAAATTGTTCATAGTGAAAATGGTGATAAATTTGTCTTTGTCACAATGTCATTGTGACAATGAACAAAATATTGTCGTGGTTTAAATTCGCATATTTCTGGCACTGACAAGGATTGTCACTTTTTGTCAGGGTCTCTCCACGGATATAGGGGTCGTATTCAGGATTTTCAAAATGATCAGCTTGAAGATTTTTAAAATGAAACATACGTATTCGGGTTATCCTATATGTGAGTTTGAAGACGATTTTTAGCCGAAAAATTTTAATCTCACTCCTTGGCTGTAGGGTCAAAAATCGAATTTTTTCATCGCTAATTTTGCATCAAAAGATTTCTCAGAAAATTTATGTAGGGGGAGCTAGTTGACGATTTTTGATGAAAACGCCAGGAACACTTAGATTGTTGGCCTCAAAGTTTTGCCTGAAAAATTGAAAAAAATTTTTGAGCTCAGGCAAAACTTTGAGACCAAAAATCTAAGTGTTCCTGGCGTTTTCATCAAAAATTGTTAACTAGCCCCCATCCAATTTTTTCGAGGAATCTTGCGCGTGAAAAAAATTCGACTTTTCGGAAAATCGACTTTGTTACTTTTTGATTCTACAGCCAAGGAGTGAGATTAAAAAATTTTTCGGCTAAAAATCGTCTTCAAACTCACATATAGGCTATCCGAATACGTATGTTTCATTTTAAAAATCTTCAAACTGCAGATTTTGAAAATCCTGGATACGGCCCTGACTGATACCAGTCCGTATGAGTCGTAATGCGGTTTTTTGCTTTACGACTTATACGGATTGTCGTAACTGCGTTTTCCAATCACGACAGCTCAGTATCCATATGGAACTCGTACGAGTCGTAACAGCTAGCTGTTATGACAATCCGCTCGAATCTGCTGCGATCCTAAAGTTTGTACCCCTAAAGTATACCTTGGATGATAGGCTCATCAAATTCGTTTTCTGAATCCAAAAGTACTCGGATTACAATAAAAATACTCAAATTTATAATACTAACCTAAAATAAAAATAAGTAATCGTTAGCCATAATTTAACTTACAAAGATAATAACACCGATTGTACATTTCCAATCTTTTGGCTTCCCTGGCTCTTCTTCCTCAAACATTCTGGAGAGTTTTTGAATAACATAAAAATATTCTCAATAAGGGATCTTTTTTTCGATTTATGCAAATATTTTGGTCTTTCTCAACTAATCTCTATACATGATCACATGTTATATTGTATTTTTAAACAACTATTGGTACTACTAACAAGGAATAGTCGCGAAGTGTTAGTCAGGGATTTTCAATATTTCGACACAAATTGATAGATAACATGATTATAAAGACACGAAGTGTTAAAATTTCTTTTCCATACGAGGTTTAAGGCAGGTTTCAGAACATAAAAAGTGCTTAAAAGAAATTTATCGCTAGTGATATCTTGGTCTACCAATACCTTGTTATCTTACTGGATTCCCACACTGTGCGATTCCCATCTATCTCCGCGTTCAAGAAGTTCATAAAAGAAATTAGTCACTATATGCAAAAAGTTAAGGACGAGGCTGGGATTCGAACCCAGACCACTAGAGTCAAAGGCGAAAGCGCTACCGAATGCGCCACTCGTGCTTCGAATCATTGTCTTATAAATTTTATTGTGTACTTTATACTTTATCTATTTTTTTCCTTTAAATATCAAATTAGATGAATATTTCCAAAGGCCAAAAAATTATCATATTCCTTCGCCTTTTTTATTATGTTGCTATTGGTAAAAAAGATAGATCCTTATATATTAAACGCGCTAATAAAAGTTATAAGACGATGATTCGAAGCACGAGTGGCGCATTCCGTAGCGCTTTCGCCTTTGACTCTGGTAGTCTGGGTTCGAATCTCAGCCTCGTTCTTAACTTTTTGCATATAGTGACTAATTTCTTTTAAGCACTTCTTATGTTCTGAAACCTGCCTTAAACCTCGTATGGGAAAGAAAGATTTACACAGCGTGTCTTTATATCATGTTATCTATCGATTTGTGTCGAAATATTGAAAATCCCTGACTGACGCTTCGCAACTATTCCTTGTAAAGATTAGCGACTCCACTTAACATGATTTGTTTCAAAAAATTTTTTTAGCTTTTTTTCTTTGGAAATGACCTCTCTAGGGGTAACTTTATACGGGAAATCGATTTATGCATTGAAAAAACATGAAAATGAGTTTTTTTCGGAAAATGAGCCGTATATACTTCATAAGCATGTGATTCTTGTTTAAAATGGGGCACATGCTTATGAAGTATATACGACTCATTTTCCGAAAAAAGCTCGTTTTCATGTTTTGTCAATGCACAAATCGATTTCCTGTATAAAGTTATCCCTAGAGAGATCATTTCCAAAAAAAGCTAAAAAAATTACGTTAAGTGGAGTCGCTAATCCTTAATAGTACCCAAATCTCATTTGATTGTTTTTTGTCAGATTTCACTCAACTAAAAGCAGTACAAGTCATAAATGCGGATTTGGTGAACAATTTGGGAAACTTATTGAGTCGAACGACTGTTGCGAAAATTAACCCTAAACAAAAATACCCGGATGCATTCGATTTGAATTCATTGGATCCAGAGCTGAGAATTGTTTGTGACCATTTAACAAAAAATTTAAAGACATTACCAGGTATATACTTTAAAGGGGAGAGCCGATTGAAACGAGTTATCACAAGAAAAATTTTATGGATGTTTTTTGGCCATTTTATTGCTGGTTTTATATCAGTACTTAAATAAACAAATAAATTTTTAGGTGTTTTTGGCCAGCAAGTTTCAATCAATAAAAATTTTAAAAAAGGCCAAAAACACCCAAAAAGGCCAAAAAACATAGTTGAGGAACCAGGGAAACCTTCGGAGCTACTACACAATAGGGGGGGGGGAGCATCCACGTGAAAATTTTTCTGGAAATGACACTTCTAGGGGTAAAAACATGGAAAAAATCCGAATTTGACTTTTTCGAAACGAAAAAAATTCTTTCTTGATTCAGGGAAGTCTTGTGTATTGAAGCGAAAAATCGCAAAAATGTAATTTTTGCTTCAATACACTAGCCTTCCCTGAATCAGGAAAGAATTTTCGCTTCGAAAATGTCAAATTCGGATTCCGCGTATGTTTTTATCCCTAGAAGTAAAAAAAATTTTTTCACGTGGACGACCCCCATTGTGTAGTAGCTCCAAACAAAATTTTAAATTTCCGTGGAGAACAATGGAAATTTCCACAAAACTTCCTCCCCCAAATCTGGACCAAAATTACAACGCTGACAATCTTCTATAATTTCCGAAAAATTATTTTTCAAAAAACATTGTAGAAAAAGTTGGTAAACTCTATGATTCTTTATTATTCTACAAAGCACTTGAATTGATCGCTGAAACGTCGAATCTCGCCAACGTGTTCTTTCAGCATTCTAACGCTTGGAAAAAAGATCCGAGTATTAATGTAAGGGAGGAGCAGCAATGACTTTTACAGAGTGTATCGAAAAAAATCCAGAATTTGGGCGATTTTTTCATGTTTTTTGATCCGAAATTTTTTTCTTCAAAAATGATCCTATTAGGGCTAATTTTATGCGAGGAAACGATCACATTCCTAGAGGTTAAAAATCTTCCCTGATTCAGGGAAATGAGTGTTTTGTATTGAAGCGAAAATCGAAAATTTTGCCCATATTTCTGGAGATAATTTCATGCGGGGAATCTATTGCGCGCATTCCTGAATCTTGAAAATGCTTCCTTGACCCTGATTCAGTGAAATATGAATATGTATTGAAGCGAAAATTGAAAATGTAATAATTTCTCTGAATCAGGGAAGCATTTTCAAGCTTCGGGAAGGTGCGCAATCGATTCCCCTCATAAAACTAGCCCTATCATTTTTGAAAAAATTTTCGGGTCGAAAAAACATTTAAAAATCTCCCAAGTTCCGGTTTTTTTTATAAACCCTGTATTATTCAGCCATGTTTAGCTTTCAACGACCTTATTTCTAACATATGAATCTATCCGCTTATGTGCCTTGCTAATTCAACCGATTGTTCCAAGTTATGCGGATCGAATTTTGTCACGGTATTTTTTGTTGAAATTTTCGGATTTCGAATAGAAATCAATATATTATCCTGTTACTATTGGGTTGATCCAAAGGTTTTCTCGACTTCACTTTTTTATACTCTATTAAGAAAAAATTGAATAAGTCCGAGAAATTTTGGACCAACCTCAATACAACTCTTTTAGCCTTGGTATATCCAAAAATGAACGTGATTTGAACACGGCTATATTTGGGGGCGAGTCTACAATCAAATTGTATGGAAGAGATTTAGGAAAAGATAATGGTGTTGTTATGGAAAGAATAAAACTAGAAAATCTTGACCCTTCTATTGTTAGTAAGACCGGTGGCAGCAGATAAAAGCTAGTCCTTACTATTTTTGTCAAGGGGCTATCCTTAAATTACGTTTGCCAGGAGGGGGGGGGTCAGGGTTGCCATCATAAATGTTTGAAAAAAAGCAATTAGGCTTCAGAAAAAGCAAATGCTAAAATATGGTTAAAAATTTGCTAAAATAATGATTTTTGGGTAAAAAATATCCTAAAATACAATTTTTAGTCAAAAATAAAAATAAGTATTTTTGGTTTAAATTTTTTGATTTTTGACAAACTTTTGGTTAACAAATAATAATTTTTTTATAAAATTTTCTCAGAAAATCGAAAAAATTCCTTTTTGAAAAAAAGCAAAAATATCTTTAAAAAAGCGAATTGCTGCGAAAATGTCAATTCTGGATGATCTGAAAAAATCTAACTATTTCTAACGGGGGAGGAATAGGCCGAAATCTACCGTTTACATAAGATGATATCGAAACGTTTTCAGTTATGGAAAATAAATGAAAATTTAAAAGCAAACGTAATTTATGGACGGCCCCCAATTGTAATTTCTATTATTTGTTAACTTATTACAGAAGGAAACTATCATTTCTTGTTTCAATAAACATTGAATAAAAATTAATTTATAAATAAACCTATATAAGCTGATTAATCATGATCATAGTTGGAAAACAGAAGGAAAGGGTTCTCACCCCGGCCAATCCGATGACGGTTTTGTCGCTATTTTTGGATTTTTTACCGGATTGGTTGGGGAAAGTTACACCTTTTCATATGGCTCTATAATTCGAAACGGATATTCATAAAGTATTCTATCGAAAAGATTTAAAAAATTGTTTTTAAGTACAGGATGAATAAAAAACCGTACTTTTGCGTTTTTTGGTGAAAAATTTTCGAAATTTTTTTCAAAAATCACCTATAAGGAGTATATTTTCATGCGAGAGATCAATTTCTCGAATGAAAATATCCTTTATAGGTGATTTTTGAAAAAAAATTTTCGCCAAAAAACGTGAAAGTACGGTTTTTTGGCTCACCCTGTAGTAATAACTAAAGTTCTGGTTTTTTTCGATACATCCCTGTACTAATAACTAATAAAATATCACAAATCTCCATTTTCTATTTCGGTGTAAGAACCCGTGAAAGATTTTCTCTTTGTTAGCAAACGGTGTTGAACACTTCGAGCTTCTTGGTATGTTTCGATAAAAACGCGAAAAACTAGCTGCCAGCACCATGCGAAGTATCCAAATGTACAAATGAGCCCCGAAAATATCGACACATAAATAACGACGATAAATTGCGTGCTTTGAAAAGTTGTCATAATTGGTCTTAGGGTTTCAGCTTGCGATAATTCATATAAGAGAAATGGTGCCAAGATCAGCAAGAGGTTGAGAACTCCCTAAAAATATCGGTAAGGCTGCGTTCAAGCACATCAAAAAAGTTGTCACTTCNTTCAGTTGTCACAAAATGTAACTTTGCCTGATTTTCAATAAAATCGTGTTTATTGAAACGATTGGTTATGAAGCATAAAATTTTATTGGTTTTTTTTGCTTCTCGACCAATAAAATTCTAAGCATAATCAATCGTTTCAATAAACACGATTTTATTGAAATTCAGGCAAAGTTACATTTTTTGACAACTGAAGTGACAACTTTTTTGACATGCTTGAACGCAGCCTAACAAAAAATATTGCAACTTACAATGTAAATCAAATACGGTAAAAACATCCAGCATAAATCACGTTCAATAGCTGTATCTGCTAATAAGCCGACAATAACCACCAGACTCAAAAATATAATTAGCCAAAGAAGGATCGTTCCTGCGAGCGAATGGAGCAGGCCGGCCAAATTATTCTGATTTATAACTGAAAAAGAACAGATAAACACTGAAATGGAGGGATTAGGATGTGGTGCAGATTAGACGACAGGCGGATGCCAGTTACAAAGAAATTTTACAAGGCCAAATTCTGTGGAAGGTGTAGGGTCCGAAAGGGGCCGGCCTCATCTAAGGGGCCGAAGCCCCCTGGGGCCCCAGGGCCGTCCCCCCGAAAGCCCCCAGGGGACTTTCGGTGGCCGGCCCTGGGGTCTCAGCCCCTTTTTCGGATCCTGGGAAGAAGGGTGCAGCTACATGAGGCATTACAACTACGTGCTTACAGATAGAGTTGTGCATTTGACGTCAAATGCACAACTCCATCTGTAAGCACGTAGTTGTAAATGCTTGTAACTTCCTGTAACTGCGCCCCTTCGGCCGGAATGGGAGGGGGAACTTCCCTCCCTTTCCCGCCCCGTAATTACACCACTGTATGCATGGAATCTAAAGCCAGATTTTCTGAGCATACAAAAACTTACATCGAATCATTTTCAGAAATGCACAAGCTAGAAGAAATAAAGCAACAACTGCTTGTAAAATGACATGTCGTGCGGCTAGAGACTAAAATTCATCAATTTGTTTAACTTTATCGAACAGCAATTTTGATGATCTTTAGCCAATCGTTTCAATAAACACGATTTTATTGACATTCAGGGAAAGTACCGGGAGCTGAGCGCTAGCCACGAGATTCGAAAAATGAGAAAAAACGGTTCCCATTGATCTTTGATCAATCGTGTCAATATACAAACTTTATTGATCCAGACAATAATTTTATCAAGGAATTTTGTTTAATTTTCAAAAGTTCAGTAGAAAATTGAATTTTGAGCTAAAAAATTGAAAAATCGTCAAAAAATGGCAAATTTGTCAGAAATCAAAAAATTCGTTAAAAATTGAAAAATTCCTGAATTTTTCAATCTCAAAAATCGAAAAATTCGTCAAAATTTGAAACAAAAATTGAAAGAAGTTCGTTAAAAATTGAAAAATTTTAGCGGCATAGATGATACCCCAAAAAATTGAAAATTCTTTAGATTAGCGAAATTTGCCATAATTTATATATATTCGGAAAATTCATGAAAAATGGAGAATTTTTTGTTTTTACAGTAAATTCCGAATCGTTATTGTTGTCGAGATAATCGCGTTTGAAGTTGACGATTTTTGGAATTGGTTTTGAATTTGAATTTCCCGCCAAAATTGAAAATCAGGGTTTTGGCGGGAAATTCAAATTCAAAACCAATTCCAAAAATCGCCAACTTCAAACGTGATTATCTCGACAACGATAACGATTCAGAATTTACTATAAAAACAAAAAATGTTCCATTTTTCATGACTTTTCCGAATATATATAAATTATGGCAAATTTCGCTAATCTAAAGAATTTTCAATTTGTTGGGGTATCATCTATGCCGCTATAACTTCTAGGGTGGGTCTCAGATAGAAACCAAAACTGGGCTAAAATGTTGCGGTGGGTTAGGCCTAAAACATATCCAAACTTCAGGGTCAGCAACCATTCCTTCGCGAAGATAGCCCAGCACAAACGCAAAAAACCGGGTTTTTGGGGGTACCCAAAAGTAGCAGATCTCCTCGAAGGAGTTGACTTTAGGCCAAAATTTTTATACAAGGAGATTCCTAGACCCCACTTTATATTATAAACATAAAGTTAGTTTCAAGTAAATCCTCCAGGAAAAAAAGATATCGCGGAAAAAGTAAAATTGGCATTTGTCGTGAGTCATCCATAGTCTGACCCCGATTTCTCCCAAGGTAGAAAGTCTTATCGGAAAAGTTTGATGCCATTTTACTATATGGGTATAGGCGCAACTTTCCAGCTGAGTTTTATCCAATTCCCAGATATCGTGTTTCCGGCCTCCGGTGACCCTTACAGAAACTGTGTCTTAACGAACTTTTTTCGTTAAAAGAACTCGGAGGCGCTCGGAAGCATTCGAGATCTTTCGCACTCAGATCAGAGCGAAGATCTCGTTCGGGGGCGCTCAAAAACATCGATCGGATCAGAAAATCTCCTCCTCCGAGCGCGATAGCGCTCGGTTCCCCCCCCCCCCCCAATTTATATATTGAAAAATGGCTAACATACCTTCGTTCCAAAATTGTGCTTATAAAACCTTTTAGTTTCCCATGAAAACAGGAACGCACGAAACATTATATACCACATACAAGTAAAATAAACTGTTAGTCCAATGAATAAGATTAATTTACAGAATTCTACAAAATTCTGCGTAAAAGCACGTGTGGTGAAAGTTGTATAGACGAAAAATGAGAAAAGCACAACTGTGAGGCTCTAAAATGGTAAGTTTGATTTGTTATAGTCATTCATAATCTAGCCCTACCAAAAAGATTAAGCATGGTAGATAAGCAAAAGTGCTATAATCTTTGGCAGCTCGAACCAAAATTGTGCATGTGAATAACGCTATCAAGAAGCACAACATAATCAAACTTTTCAATAAATCCTCTGCAAATAGCCGATCGTTGATACCATTGGGCTCGTTTACACATTCTACAAATATTAAGTTGTTCAATAAGTATGGTGCGCTACTTTTTTGTCACCTGGAGGACTCCGGAAAACCGTTTTCGACAAAAAAAATTTTTCAGTATTAGGCAAGAGCATACATGAAAAACCCCCTGTGACCCTAGACCCCAAAAATACGAAGTGGTCTGAAACATAAGGGTCCAACAAACATCATGACGCGCGTCGACGCTGAGCATATGTGGACACTAAAGGGTGAGTTTCGTTCGAAACAATCAAGAAATTTTTTTGACCCGATACGGATAGGGTTCACCCCCCCCCCCCCGTTTCAAATAAAAACATACCGACTGCGAATAGAATCCAAACGTTAAAAAACAACACAACTATAAAGAAAGCTTGAAATGTTGCAAGACCATTGGCTATTTTCTAAAAAGTTTATATGCAAAAAAACTTTTCTAAAGATCCATGAAAAAACAATTAGTGGTGCTCAAAGTTACAAAAAGTGATCATTTTTTCACCGGCCTTAAAGGACTAGTTCGAGCGGAAAAAAGTCTGGTCCTTTTTGTTGATATTCGGAAAGTTGATAAAAAATGGAGCATTTTTTGTTTTTACGGTAAGCTCTGAATCGCTAACGGTTTCGAGAAAATCACGTGTGAAGTTGGAGAAATTTAAAATCTGTGTATTACAACGAACACATGTACCTGAATGTTTCTACAATAATTTTTAACTTGCATTAATTAAAAGTTGAGTATTGAAGCGATTAATCATATAATTTTGAATAATCGCTTCAATACTCAACTTTTAATTGATGCAAGTTAAAAATTATCATAGAAACATTCATGTTCATGCTTCGTTGTAATACACAGTTTAGTGACCCCTCACGAGAATTTTCCCGCCAACACGACCACGCAGGGATGCATTGCAAAAGTATAAATACAGTAAAACTCGAATTAATGTCCCTCCCTCCGATTCAATCTAGTGACCCCTCCCTCGGGGTGTCACTAAATCAAGAGTTGACTGTATAGGTTGTTTGAAGCGGGGAATCGATTCCCGATGGAATTGGGCGATTTCTACATTTCCCCGACACCCTAGACCCCTATAATACGAAATACCGGTCTATGTGACAGTACACCCATTTTATGCAGGAATCGATTGCGCGCATTCCCGAAGCTTGAAAACGCTTCCTTGACCCTGATCCAGGGAAATAGATGTGTGTATTGAAGCGAAAAGCATGTACTAATTTCTCTGAATCAGGGTCATGGAAGCATTTTCAAGAATCGGGAATGCGCACAATTAATTACCCGCATAAAATTACCCCGGGAAAATGATTTTAAAGCATGAAATCTAAAATTTTTCGATTTTCGCTTCAATACACACACTCCGATTCCCTGATTCAGGGTCAGGGAAGCGTCGGAGATGCGCGCAATCGATTCCTCGCATAAAATGACCCCTAATAGGGTCATTTTTAAAAAAATTTCGGATCGAAAAAACATGAAAAAATCGCCCAAATTCCAGTTTGTTCGTTACATCCTGTAATACCTCGTATGAAGCTCCACTTATATGTGAATTTCCCATTTCAGTAATTTCCTCGATCGGTTCATAATCACTCTTACTAGTTGAATCCATTTTGAAGTGGGAACAAGACTAAAATCGGATGTTCAAGAAATAAACTCAAGTCAAACTATAAAGAGATCAACCACAGAATATGCCAAAGAGAGACACGAAATGAGTGCCGCGATCACTATCAAAATGCCAAAGAAAAACAACAGAGAGGAAAAAAGTTGCCTCAAAAAAGTTTGTCCAAGACAGAAAATAAAAAGACATTGTAAGAATTCAATAGCATCAATGAAATTTTGAGATAATGATCAGGCAAAAAAAGATGTTCATGAATGCCTTGAAGAAAATTTTATCGGGTAGTTGCCTCAAAAAAGTTTGTCCGGGCAGCAGCCCATCTCATAACATATAGACGATCTATTATATATAAAAAAATCATAAATCTGCGATAAAAATTTCGGAGCTCGTCTACATGGGGTGGGGCCACCCACGTGATTTTTTTTTCAAAAAATTTTTTACGATCTTCTAAAAATCGACTTTTTAGGGTAATTTCTAGACGAAAAATCGATTGCGCGCATTCCCGAAGCGTGAAAATGCTTCCTTGACTCTGATTCAGGGAAATAGATGTGTGTATTGAAGCGAAAATATGAAAATTTTGGATTTTTCTTCTAAAATCATCGATCTAAGGGTTATTTTATGCGAGAAATCGATTCAGCGCATCCCCGAAGCGTCAAAATGCATCCTTGACCCTGATTCAGGGAAATAAAAGTGTGTATTGAAGCGAAAATCCAACATGTACTAATTACCCTGAATCAGGGTTAGAGAAACCTTTTCAAGCTTCGGGAATGCGCGCAATCGATTCTCCGCATGAAATTACCCCGAGAAATATGATTTTGAGGGAGAAATTTCAACATTTTTCGCTTCAATACACACATCTATTTCCCTGAATCAGGGTCAAGGAAGCATTTTGACAGTTCGGTGATGCGCTGAATCGATTTCTCGCATAAAATAATCCTTAGAACGATGATTTTACAAGAAAAATTCAAAATTTTTATATTTTCGCTTCAATACGCACATCTATTTCCCTGAATCAGGGTCAAGGAAGCATTTTCACGCTTCGGGAATGCGCGCAATCGATTTTTCGCCTAGAAATTACCCTAAAAAGTCAGTTTTTAGAAGAAAATCGGAAAAAAAATTTCGTGTTGAAACGCAGTTCTACCCTTATTTTCAGGGTCAAACTTAATTTTTCATGCTCCGAAAATGCGCGCAATCGATTTTTCGCCTAGAAATTACCCTAAAA
>OZJO01022667.1:0-25652 GCA_900406225.1 Acrobeloides nanus | reverse complement strand
AAATAAGGATACATCTTTGAGAGCCCAATTTTCAAAAAGTTTGAGTATTGACACGAAAACATGAGTTACACTCAAAAAGACTGGTTGGATCGTATTCGTCATACATTCTTGCTTACTACTGAAAAAAAATTTCATCGAAAACGAACGAAAAATGCTGATTTTAGATGTATTTTTTGAGCGGCAACAATTTACTCCACGACCTAATATATATTAAAAATAGCAATCTTGTTAGAGGTCTAGATAATTTTTGCATAAGTCTTTTTGAAAAATTTTTTGCCTATTTCTGATCAGAAAATTGTGAGGAACAATAATCATCACTTGTAACAGACCGGCTTTGACGTGTTAAATAAAAGTTTCAAGATTTAAATAGTTGTTTCAATTTAAAATGTTTTTTTCCTAATAAATAAACCATCTCCTACAAATCAAAGTACAGAGTGGCGCACAAAAAACCGGACGCTTAAAAAATTTTTAAATATAGTTTATTCAGTAAAAAACAACAATCATTGTTGTTTCTCGAAAGACTCGGAGGAGATCAGAAGCGCTATGAAGCACTCAGAAGCGAAATCCGTCTTTGTGTGTAATCTTCTTCTTTGTCACCATTGGGGAAACAACAAAATTTTCTGACAAGGGAACTGTCAGACTGAAAAGATGCGAATTTTTTCCAAAACTAGCTAAAACTGTTCCTTATGGCCTAAAATGGCGGGGGAAAATCGAATTTTGTGCTATTGAGGCTTCCCCGAAGATATAGAGCCCTCAGAACATCGAAAAATAGCGTTTTTTAGCGTTTCTGAAGGAAATGGGGGCTCGAAAAACTCCTTTATCGGACTTATTTTTTCGCAAAAACTTCATATTATGTATTAAGACTAAATTAGGCTTTTTAAAGGCCCCTCTCCTACTTGGATATACTCAGGTGCAACCGTCTGAATCAGGTATCAAGTTATCGAACTTATTAAAGCGCTTATTCAACACCTACGAAAGATCGAAGCTTTCCTGCGTCGAGCCGCAACACTGGTCCAAACAAAGCCTCAAATCCACCAACCGAGCAATGTGTGTTTTCGAAAACGAAAAACCTAAGAGTGTGATGGTGTAGGCTTCCATTGCCCACAGAGGAAAAAGGCCTTTTGTGCTCATCGAGGAAGGACCGCCATAACTACCCGATGTCAGATGAAATGGTTGCACGGGTGCTTGATGCCTTTCCGGGTTGCCTACAGGCTTGCATCGACACAGAAGGAGGCTATATTGAATAGAATTGTTTTATATTATTTTTTGTTGTTTTTATGAGGTTGCATAAAGTTTATTATAATTTTTTACACTAATAATTTTACCAAGTTATTTGTAGAACGATGATGTTGGTTTTTTTGTTAAAAAAGTTGACACGAGAATACACAAACAAATAAAACATTTGCATCAATTTTGATTAATAAAATTTCCTTCATAATTCAATAACATTCCCCTTGACCGTTGACTATCCAGTGGTACTTGGAACACCACTAAGACATCAGTTGCTATAAAATTGATCGTCTCATTTTGTAGAATATTATGGTCTGAACATAACGTCTTATACTCCTTGATCACTTGACCATCACCGAAGATTTTCAAATATCCTCTAGGAGGAATATCCGCATAGAGTATCGTCATTTTGAAATTTGCTAGACCTTTTGAGCAACCAATGTGCTGGACCACATTTTGCTCGAAACCAGCAACGAATGGATAATTAATCGATTGAACGACACCAAGTTTCCTCTCTGTAAACGTCAAATCGTGAATTAACGCCATTGTGTAAGGATTGAGACTGTTATAGGAGAGTGTTAAAACACCATTTGGTGGAATGATGAAGTTGATGAGGCTTCCATAGACGATGAAATCAGTGAAGTATGGTGAGGATTCTTGTGTTAGTTCGAATAGATCGAAATTTGTAGTTGAGTATTTGAGGGTGCTGTCAAAGCCAAATTCGGAGTAAGCTTTGACTGAAGAATCTCCTGTATATGATATGTTAGAGATGTGTAAGATTGGTAAAAGTCGTGTAAAATAATTTTCTTCAATTGGGACCAAAATGGTAAACATGCAGCTGCCTGAGTTAGTTGCTGATATGGTTGAAGTGAACGTCTTGTTAACTAAAAATATGAGTTGAAATGAGATAAAGACTGAAAATCTTCGGCCCAAAAATTACTTTGAAGTTTTCAAAGTCGATTTTCTTCATCTTAACAAAATGTTAGAAATTTAATTTTTGCATGAAAATATAGTCCCTCTAACATATGTAAAAAACCGTATATAAAAATTATTTAATAGTGACGAGATATTTGACTTTGAAGTTGATAGTCAAAAAATGAGGCAAAAACAAAATGACGCACCCGGGAATCGAACCCTCGACCTTATGGCTGCTAGCCGAACGCGCTAACCACTACACTATTGCCACATGGTATAGTGGTTAGCGCATTCGGCTAGCAATCAGAAGGTGAGGGTTCGATTCCCGGGTGCGTCATTTTGTTTTTCCCTCATTTTTGACTATCAACTTCAAAGTCAAATATCTCGCCACTGTTAAATAATTTCTATATACCGTTTTTTGCATGTGTTAGAGGGACTAAAGCACTGTATTTTCATAAAAAAATTAAATTTCTAACATTTTGTTATGATGAAGAAAATCGACTTTGAAAACTTCAAAGTAATTTTTGACAATGTTAGAATCAACGGATTTCGAAAATTTTTATCAACACTTATTCGGCCATTATTCAGCTACAATTTAAAAAAGACCGCATAGAAATTCGTTAGAGGGGGTGCGAGAACGACTAAACACATTGATGTTGCATATCAAAATGAACTCTCTGTACCTGGAAATGCATAATTCAAATTATCCATCGTGCTACAATTTGCTGCATGGATCTCCGGTATTCTGAACAGCATCATAAAATTTTCACCTCCTTCTATACTTTGCATAGTTAACGACCCACTCTTTGACTTGACAATCTGATATTTTGTCAATTCTTGGTCCGAAATTAAGGATGTCACATAATTAGACAAATTTTTTGCATCACACAATGGAACATAACGCCGTGAATGATTAAAGCTGATTGAGTAGAGCTCTAGTGTTCCAGTGTCCGCGGTAACAGTGACAACGTCAGCTTCTAGGTAATCTAGATCGATCATGGAAATTGGAAGAGTTTTATTTAACGTGAAGTTCTAAAAATGTCATAGATTTATGAGATTCTTATGAATTTACCGCTGTATCAAAGGCATTTTCATTGCCATAATCATCTTCCCATATATACGAAAAATTTATCTCCCAGTAACATCCAGGGGTGTACGCATCGTAATCACACATGCCATTCGAGCTGTTCGAGTTAAACGTTAGGCATAAATCGTTTTCTTGTGTGTAAAATTCTGATTCGAAGAAAATTCCGCTACCTCCTGTACCGCCATAAATCCTTTCTTGAAGATCCGTTAGCAGAGACAAGTTACTATGACAATTCGTTAATGAAACATAAGATCTACAAGATCCGTTGAAAATTTTGTAGTCAATATAGATAGCATCGGCGGGTGTATAGTAGTCTGTGTGGAATTTGTAAGCACATGAAAGACAGGGACAGATGATATCCTTTTGAGAGATGCTTCGTTTTTCTACCTTTCTGGGGTGTTTCTTATTGGTTTTATGAGATTTTCTCATTTGATACGCATTGTTATTACCTATCTTGGATGTTGGAAAGAGTGACAAATCTGAGGAAGTACTGTTGAAATAATAAGATGTTTGGGTATAACATTGGCAGTTGGGAGTGGCTGTAGTTGCTACAGATGTTGGAGATTGTCCTTCAGCGACCGAGCAAGAAATTAATATCAATAGACATGCGAGTAAAACCATGTTCAAGAGATGAACTTTTCTCAAAAATCCATATAAAATAACAACTCCGATAGACCATAAGGCACTATGAATCGATGCAGCACCATTTGTCGTCGACTGAGTCGGAGTCGAACCCTGGCTAGAAACTGGCGGAGACTGTGTCTTACCGCTTGAAGGACTCAACTCCGTCGTGGTAGATTCAGGTGTTTCAACAAAAACCCCTTCATATCTTATCAAGAACCCATCTGTATTGTAGGTTAAAATTCCATTTGTGTACACCACAAAAACTTGCGTCGCGTTAAAAGTCAGTGTTTCATTGACTCTGACACCGGTGTAACTTTTCACCAACTTTGAATCTGCATAGATTGACAAATAGCCATGTTTGTCGACGTCAGCGGAAACTATGTTGATTTTATAGGCGGCTAAGCCTTTGTTGCATCGGATAGTTTGCATTAGATCTTGACGATAGAAAGCGTAAGTATATGCGATGGATTGAATAACACCGAATCCATAGTCATCGAAAGTTTTATCGGCTATGGAGAGGTTGACGAAGTCTAGGGAATCGAAGGCTAGTTCGAGTTGGCCTAAAATGAGATATTAGTGATTTAGGCGCGGATGAAAAAGAGGACGTGAGCCAAGAAGATGACGGATACAGGTCTAGATCGAAGATGAGGACAGGGACGAAGACAATGGATGGATCAATATTGACTAGTCTTCGAGCACCCCAACAATATACGGCGACCGGGCAACTGGCATAAAAACATCTGGCATAACGGACAGATGGCATAACGAACAACTGGCATAACGGACAACTGGCATAAAAGTCAACTGGCATAACGGACAGCTGGCATAACGAACAACTGGCATAACGAACAACTGGCATAACGGACAACTGGCATAAAAGTCAACTGGCATAACGGACAACTGGCTTAACGAACTAGTGGCATAACGGACAACTGGCATAAAATACAACTGGCATAAAAGACAACTGGCATAATATTTTGTACGTTTTAAAATGAATTTTACATAAAAAATAATATGCCAGTTGTCCGTTATGCCGGTAGTCCGTTATGTCAGTTGTCCGTTATGCCAGTTGACTTTTATGTCAGTTGTCCGTTATGCCAGTAGTCCGTTATGCCAGTAGTCCGTTATGCCAGTTGACTTTTATGCCAGTTGTCCGTTATGCCAGTTGTTCGTTATGCCAGCTGTCCGTTATGCCAGTTGACTTTTATGTTAGTTGTCCGTTATGCCAGATGTTTTTATGCCAGTTGCCCGGTCGCCCAATATACATGTTGCACTCGATCTTGAATTTCGCTCGTTTCTGAATTGGGTGCCCAATGTTGAACGAAGTTAGGCTTAGGACTTAGTCTTAGGTTTCGGAATTAGGCTTACACTTAGCCTAGACTTAGGCTAAGCCTAGCTTGGCCTAGGCTTAGGTTAAGCCTAAGCCTAGGCTTGGGCTTAGATTTCGGACTTAGCCTAGGCTAAGCCTAAATCTGAAATCTAAGTCTAAGCCTAGGCTTAGGCTTAACCTAATCCTAGCTTGACCTAGGCTTAGGCTAAGCCTAAGACTAGGCTTAACTTAGCTTAAGCCTAGGCTTATGCTTAGATTTCGGACATAGGCTTAGACTTAGCATAGGCTAAGCCTAAGTCCGAAATCTAAGCCTAAGCCTATGTTTAAGCTTCGGCTAAGCCTAGTCTAAGGTTTAGTCTAAGCCTAAGCCTAGGCTTAGGCTTAACCTAAGCCTAGCTTGGCCTAGGCTTAGCCTAAATCCTAAGCCTAATTTCGTTCAAGATCGGGCGCCCGATTCAGAATCGAGAGAAATTCAAATCGGGCGCAACATACATACCTCCTGGTGGAATATTAAAATTCAACAAATTCCCATAGATATAATTATCCGACATATATTTCGCTGTTTCTTGCGTAAACTCAAACAGTTCATACTCCAACGTCGGATCCGGATTTAGCCCAACTGGTGATGTCACTTTAACCGAACCATTTCCAACATAATTCACTCTTGAAACATGTAATATTGGGAACCAATTCGTAAACTGATTCATCACTACCGAGTATACACATAAACCAGTGTTCAACGCCGAGATTGATTTCGAAAAATTCGTGTTATACGGATAGGCGAGATCAAAGTTTCTTGTGTCATTGCAATTGGCAGCATGGAGTTCCGGTATCCTCCAGAGAAATTGATAGTTGCCTGCAGCATAGTCCAGATCGGGTATGGTCACGATAAAACTGTTGCTTTGAGATTTTAGCCCGTCGAAGTTATTCCAATAAAGGAGAGTGTTGACGTAATTGGTTAAATTGGGTGCATCATAGACAGCGACAAAACCGGAAGTATTGTAAGTACTGGCGGACCATAGTTCTAATGAATAATTGTTGACAGTACTGACACTCAAGCCCATATGTCCTTCGATATTACTAAAGTCATATATGCCATATGGGTTTTGCGGTTGGAGAGTAAAATGCTAAAAAGACTCATAACAAGCTCTGTAAATACCCTTACATCAATATCAGCACCTTCCACCACATATTGAAACTTCAAATGCCAATAACAAGCATTTGCGCCTGAATAAGAATAGGAACATGTTCCCATTGCTGATCTTGAAGTAAAGGTGATGCATAGATCGCTTTCTTGTGTCAGAAATGCGTAGCCATTTCCACGATGCTTCCATTTTTCGGCAATTCCCAATAAGTCAACATCGCTTTTACAGTTTGTTATGCGAAGTTGACCGTCGCATTGATAAAAATTGATATTGGATGTGACTTTTATGGCATCATTATTGGAAGACAATTGATTGTGGACTTTGTATGTGCAATTCAAGCAGCTAACACTACGGCATTGTTCGTAATCGACAGTAGGGTAGAGATCGAAAGTGCTAAAAAGATAATAAAGAGTGCTGAAAATTTTCTTGAGCTATAATATTTGGAACAAGTTCCACAGATGACCCATCCTGGGACGGACAAAATTCACTTGATGCGGTTATAGTTTCCTGAAAAGCATACTGCTCTTCTGGACCTGTTTTGGGAGGAGAGCTTGCGATAAATCACTTGAATCAGATTGCGCGTGAGTCGCTCGGGATGTAGGAGAACCGAACGGCTGTCTGCCATAAAGGCTGTCAATAAGAAATTGTATATATTATGTATTTTAAATAAAATCTTAAATCTTATTTCTTGCATTTAAATTCATACTAATAAATCTTGGTATTCCATACGGTGTTTCAATCTTTACCTCATACCCTGCTGCCTAAGGGCATACTTGTCTGCATATTGATGAGCGTCGATCAGCTAGCCAAGCCGCGCCATGACACCCGGCATTTTTCACTGACTTCTCTTCCGCCGATATTTCCCCCCTAGAATAGACATTCCTGATTGTACAACCGCAAAGCACGCCCCCAGCTATTGGCTTAAAACCTAGCTTACAGCTTGCCCCAAAAACCACTCCACAATTTTTCTCCTCCAAGACGGACAACACACTTCTGCTGTTCTTTCTAAGCACTTACTTATTTTGCTGTAAACCCTTTTTCGCACTTCTAAAGTTTTTACTTTTCGATAAAGTATACTGTTTTTTCGCTCCCTTGAGCTAAACAAATTTCTGTATTGATCAGCCTTTCGAGAAAAATCAGTACAGCAATTTGGAAAGGTCACTAGACCTCAATTCAAAGTTCCCTTTCGGTTCCTCGACAGTACTTTTTTCCGGTCCCTTGACCACATTTTTCATCCGTCCCTAGACCTTAGGGAAATCCCCCTGGCAGAAACTGAACTCGAGACACTCCGTTTTTGACAATACTGCCAGGTGTTTTCGGTAAGTTCTAAGCCCAGGCACATGGTCGGTGTAAAGTCTAAGCCTAAACGGTAAAAGGTGGTGTCGAAAGTCGTAAAACAACGTAACAATTGTGATCTCGTAACGTGAATTTTTACCTCCTGGGACAAGAAACACAAAACAGTGTGTGAAAATCGTGTTTCACTTTCCTAAACGTTAAGGTGGAGCGCCTTATAGGCGCTACAACACTGAACAGCATGTATCGACTCTTCAATTTAAATATATTTCATACAAATCTTACCTAAAGGCATCTGTACTATTAAGAGAGACTTCATTTGGTGTAAAACAAGAGCAATCTGAAGTCGTAGTTAGAATCGTTTCCATATTACTGCTCGAAGCACCCTCTTGCATTTTAAAGCATGGTAGTAACATAAAAGCCAAACAGTACAACAAATTTCTCTTTAACATTTTAAATTTCCACTTAAACTACTAATTTTTTTTGCTCTCCTTCTGTTTTTATAATGGTATTGGACAATGCTATTATAGATCATAAGATTTTTAATTGACTTTACTCAAAAGGGAAATGTTTACGATTACTTTATAATGATGTGATTTCGAAAAAATAATTGGTATGCATTTTTACAAGGTCATGCAAATTTTAGAGGCCATAAAAAATTTTTCACTGACACATTTTCACAGATAAGTGGAACATTCAGCAAAGATTAAGGAACAAGAATGAAATCATTAGATTAAAGGGCGTGGAAGAGATCTCTTTGTTAGGAAGCGATAAAAAATTTTTTATGACCTCTAAAATTCGCATTACCTTGAAAAACTGCATACCAATTATTTTTTCGAAACCACATAATTACAAAGTAATCGTAAAAATTTTCTTTTTGAATAAAGTCAATTAAAAATCTTATCGTCTATAATAACAGCATTGTGTTTACACACATAACATGTTAAGTATTGGAAATACTTGACATCCCTGTTTTATTTTTGTCCCATAGATGAACAAGGTGGGTCGTAAAGTCGGGCTGTCCCCCCCCCCCTCCAAAGGATAGCCCGATTTTACGACCACCCTGTTAATCTTTGGGACGAAGTCCGGAAAATTTCTCAATAAAAATAGTGACGTAGCCAGAGGGAGATTGCTCCCTTATGGACCAAAATTTTGGAAGAACATACTCCCCTTATGATTTTTTTTAAGATCAGTAATGGGAACTTGTTCCTATTTTTATTCAAACGATTGTTATTGGCATTTGGAGTTTCAATATTTGGTAGAAGGTTTTTTTGCGGATAATTATATCAATGGAATTTGTTGAATTTTATTATTCCACCAGGAGAGATGTATATTATTAGGGTTCTCGAAGACTAGTCGATATTGAACCATTGTCTCCGTCCCTGTCCTCATCCCCGATCTAGACCTGTCTCCTTCCGTCATCATCTTGGTTCACGTCCTCCGCTCTTGTGATGCTGCAGTCTCATTTCTTTCTTCTTCGTTGTAAAATTATGCTTCTTCAAAGGTTTGCATGCTTTGAACCCGAGGTCCTGCTTCAAGATGTTACGAACAGTCCCTTCAGAAACGTCCAATGCCTATGCCATTTTCTTGATGGAGTTCTTCCGACTGCTTGGGTTTCGTTGCATCTTTGCCTTGACTCTTCGCACGTTTTCTCGCCTTCTAGCAGCTCTCTTTCTTCCTCTTACTGACCAATCTTTGATGATTCCACGTCGGATTGCATAGCTCACTGTTGGTTGCAGAATATGCAATGATTTGCGATTTCGAGTTGTTTATGCCCAAATAGCTGGGCGTAGTTCTTTCATTTTATTATCTACAAATGCTACACCATACAGATATAAATAGAACAAAGCGGAAATAATAAAAAAATGAATGTTATCTTCTTTACCAAGTTATTTTTACTCACCCTGTAAATGTCGACTTTTGTGTCCAAGCAACGCTTGAGAAAGTCGAATATCTCTGTGAACAGTCGTTTTTGGAACGTCAAGAAGACGAACAATTTCTATTATTTTTACCAATTAACGAGCATCAGTTGTAGATCTCGGTAGCACAATGGTAGTTCTCTTGGACGGTAGCCAGGAGGTCCGGGTTCGAATTCCGGTCGGGTCCGAAAACTTTTGTCCAATTTCAAAAATTAGTTATATTTCCACGTTCTCTGCGTGGTTTAATCCGATCTCCATGAATGTTTATTGTTTGTTAAAATTTTACGCTTTATCGTAATTACTTTTTGTTAAAATTTTTGGAAAAAATATAAAAAATTTATTGATCCTTTTTTATTTTTTGATCATTTTTCTTCACCTCTAATGTGAAGAAAAACCGTTTGAAAATAAACTTTAAAATTGTGTATATAGCAAAAACAGCAATCATGAGAAGCAATAAAAAGGTAAAAATTATATCGATACAAAAATATTCAATAAAATTCATTCGGGCACCTTCAACTTGTAATTCTGGGAGTGAACCATATTTGGCAACAAAATTCGTCCATTTAAGCAGGACTTCTTCCGGTTTAAATGGTTTGTCTTTGATCAAGTTTGATAGGCGAATGGCTGATTGTTTATATCTAAATTGTTGGTATAACTCTTATATGGTGAACTTTACAAAAAAATGCAGACTACGGGGTGTATAAAAAACCGGAATGTGGGCGATTTTTCATGTTTATTTGAATTGAACATTTTTTAAATGACCCTATAGGGCTAAATTGATGCGGGGAATAGATTGCGCGCATTTCCAAAGCTTCCCTGACCCTGAATCAGAAGATCAGAGTGTGTGTTGAAGCGAAAATCAAAAAATTTTAGATTTTCTGCCTGAAAATGACTTTTTGGGGGTAAATTTATGGGGGGAATCAATTGCGCGCATCCCGAAGCTTGAAAACGCTATCCTGATTCAGTTAATCGGAGTGTGAGTATTGAAGCGATGACCAATTTTTGCTATAATACATTAATTTTTCTTTGATTTAGGATCAGGGAAGCGTTTTCAAGCTTCGGGAATGCGCGCAATCGATTCCCCGCATAAATTTATCCCAGAAAATCATATTCAGGCAGAAAATTTAAAATTTTCGATTTTCGCTTCAATAAACACACTCCGATTCCCTGATTCAGGGTCAGGGAAGCGTTTTCAAGCTTTGTAAATGCGCACAATCAATTCACCGCATAAAATTAGCCCTATATGGTCATTCTTGAACTAATTTTCGGTTCGAAAAAATATGGGAAAATCGCCCAAATTCCGGTTTTTTTATACGCCATGTACAGGGTGTCCTTAAAATTCGTGTACACCCTAATTAATTTCATGAGAACAAAGTTGTTCCTGAGATCACGATGAACAACTTTGTAGAGTATCACTTTTTGTGAAAAGTTTTCTGTCATGAAGAAATTCTCATGAAATTAATTAGAGTGTACACAAACTTTAGGGGCACCTTGTATAGTCCATTTTCCCTTCAGAGTTAAAGTTTTTGCAAGACATAGTCAATTGGTTAGGACGCCAGAATCCAGCAATGAAGGGGAGGGTTCGATCCCACTCGGAGCGATTTCTTTTTGCATCACATAATTAATGAAAATTTTTGCATATGGGTATTTTTATATGAAGAACACGATGGTGATATTATTTTTTCATAAAAATTAGTGAAAATCTTTTTTTTATGTCTTACTTGGTATTATTCAAAACAGTTTCTATGGCTTTTTTCAAATTTTTGCCATTGAGATCAGTTTTTGACAAGTAATATCCAACACCACGATATTCTGCTACTTTTCCATTCCTGAATTGATCTGCGAACATTGGGATTGTGATCAAAGGTACACCACGTAGGACACTTTCCAAAATTCCATTTAAGCCGGCATGAGTGATGAATAATTGGACTCTTGGATGAGCTAAAAAGTTTTAGTGTGTTAAGCTCGCTAGGGATCGCGATCGTATGGCTCACAAGGGATGATCCCAACTTACCAGGCTCCAAATTTTTTCAAAACAAGTTCAATAAATAGTAGAAACTATGGTGAAAAAATTAGGTGCCGTTTTGTCCGAGATATAGCCAAGTAAAATTGTTTAAAATGCAAAAAATATGTCGCCAACCGGGAATCGAACCTTGACTATCCCAAGCCTTAGTTTGCCGTTCTAACCACTATACCAAACAGTCTTCTTTTCCAAAGCTTTCAAATCTAACTTATAAACTGGGACATTTTTTGATCAAATAACAAAATATTTTCTAATCATAAATTTGTTATTTGATCGAAAAATGTCCTAGTTTATAAGTTATAGCTTTCAAAAAGAAGACTGGTTGGTGTAGTCGTTAGCAGGCTTGTCAAAATTACAACCTTTTGGGTTGTATACTACAACCTAGGGTTTTTTTTATACAACCTCATCTTTTCTATGCAACTCATGTTTAGATCATCTAAAATATGAAATTCAACACCTTTAGAATTGCTTTTTCTAAAATTTACCATGGTTGTACATTGCAACCTTAGGTTATACATTACAACCTTAAGGTTGTACATTACAACCTTATGGTTGTAAAGTACAACCTTAAGGTTTTAACGTACAACCTTAATATTTATGATAGTTTTCATCATTTTATTGCCGACTCTGATATTTAAAGTTACAATTATTCTTTAAAATGCAATTTTACATATATTATTCAGGTTGTAGAGTACAACCTTAAAATTTTAAAGTTTTTACCCTATAACTTCAGTACGGATGCTCTAAAAAATAATAAAACACTGAAAATATTATAAAATAATGAAGTTGCATATTACAACCTTTAGGTTGTACTTTACAACCATAAGGTTGTAGTGTACAACCTTAAGGTTGTAATGTACAACCTCAAGGTTGTAATGTACAACTATGGTATATTTAAAAAAGTAGTTCAAATAGTTTTAAATTGCATAGTTTTGATTATCTAAACGTGATTCGCATAGAAAAGACGACGTTGTACGTTAAAACCTTAAGGTTGTAATATACAACCTTAAGGTTGTAAAGTACAACCTTAAGGTTGTAATGTACAACCTTAAGGTTGTAATGTACAACCTTAAGGTTGTAATGTACAACTATGGTATATTTAAAAAAAAGTAGTTCAAATAGTTTTAAATTGCATAGTTTTGATTATCTAAACATGATTAGCATAGAAAAGACGACGTTGTACGTTAAAACCTTAAGGTTGTACTTTACAACCATAAGGTTGTAATGTACAACCTTAAGGTTGTAATGTATAACCTAAGGTTGCAATGTACAACCATGGTAAATTTTAGAAAAAGCAATTCTAAAGGTGTTGAATTTCATATTTTAGATGATCTAAACATGAGTTGCATAGAAAAGATGAGGTTGTATAAAAAAAACCCTAGGTTGTAGTATACAACCCAAAAGGTTGTAATTTTGACAAGCCTGGTCGTTAGCACGGCAGAATAAGGCTTGGAATGGCAGGGGATAGATTTTTTATGAATCTATCAAAAATGTTCGCCCTGACGGTTTCGATCCCTCGACTATTTAAGTCGCAAAGTGAGAAGCCTGCCACTTCACCATGTGCGATGACTTTTTTTATGGGAAACGCCCTATACCTAGTATATCCGATTGAGGCATCCATTCTGTAACATCAACATTTGTGTAACTTTTGGCCATTTCTTTAATCGACTCATCTCCTTTATCGATTTTCATAATAAAATGATAATCCGTAACCGAAGCAAATGCCTCAAAAAGTTCCTTTTTTAATTCCATCTTCATTTCGCTTGTCGGCACGAGTGAGCCCAAAGAAAACATAATTATGCCCTTCTTTCCTTTTTCAATCCATGTTTTATATGGCTAAAGCAATTTTTTATTCGTTATAGTGTCATAAAATTCGATAACCTCGTTCAGTGGTTTTGGATCACTAATCCCAAGACCACCAATATAAATAGTCTGGTGTAAAATGGGTCTGGCGGCATCGAAAAATTCGTCGCTGTTTACGAAACATAGTGTTGATTCAGAAGATATTTTTGCGAGACTTGGAAAATTTGGGTCTATTAAGCGTCGAAATACGTCTGTCATCTAAATGTTTTATGGTACTCTTTATAGGTCGACAAGATGGGGGGAGGGGATCCCCGATGAGGTAGTCCCCCACCACCTCATTAAATTCGGCTAAGATTTTTAAAAAATGGACCTCTTTTTAGCTTGAGGTAGTCTTTGACACTCAATTTTTATGGACCACATCATATGTCTGGCGGGGTCCATGAGGTGATCTCCCCTCAATTTTTTCCATGAGTGCATCGGTCAGGGGAGGGAGACTCTTCCTTGTTGACCTATGGTGTTCTTAAGGGAGATGGAACCAAAAAAACGTTAGAAAGTACTTCGACTCTTATATCCCATTAAACATGGTCGAAAATCGAAAATTTTATTTCTCGAAATTTTCTCGGTCATTTTTGAGAAAATTTTTGATTTTAGACCACGTTCAATAGAGTATAAGAGCCGAAGTAGCTCCTAACGTTTTTTTGAAAATTTTTAGGCAAAAATCGCATTTTTGCGATTTTTCGCTTCAATACACAATACGCCTACCCTGAATCAGGGAAGCATTTTTTTGCATAGAAAATCTCAAATTCGGATTCTCCATATGTTTTTAGAGGGGTCATTTCCAGAAAATTTTTCACGTGGGTGGCCGCCCTATTGTGTATTAACTCCGCCTTTTTCTCTGCGAATAAACCGACCATTTTCTCACTATACCAATGTACTCGTAAAAATGCCAAATACATATAAAAATTCCATGCTCTTTCCCAGAAATTCATTCTTGGGCCTACAGGATTTTCTTCAACTAACGGCACATAGCTTATCGGAGATGGAACACCTAACAATTTTCATTGATTAGTTTGTTGAGTGGGTAAGTGGCTACCTAAGTTATAGGAATTGTGATCGTGAAGAGGTGTTGTTGAAAACCAAAAATGGCTTTTGATGCCCAAATAGTGAATCACACCGATGCCGCAAAAATCGAGCATTTCACTAAATGCGATATCAAAATTGTATTGGCGCAAAATTTCTAGTTCTTCACGGCGTTTCAAAATTGCTAAAAAAATTGGGTTGTTCCATAAGTTCTGTCGTTTCAGTTTTGTATTAAAGGGGCGAGGGGTCGTTTGCTTCCGGAAACATCCGTTCCGGACATTTGAGTCCCGTGCAGTTGCATCCGACTATTTGCGTCCGGAAACATCCGCCCGTACATTTGCGTCCCGGACATTTGCGTCCGGACATTTGCGTTCGGATATTTGCGTCCGACTATTTGCGTCCGGAAACATCCGCCCCGGACATTTGAGTCCCGTACATTTGGTCCGGACGCTTGGTGAAAATTTTGATGAATGCCCGGACGCAACTGTCCGGACGGAAATGTCTGAGATGGAAGTTTCCGGACTTAACTGTCCGGACGCAACCGTCCGGATGCAAATGTCCGAGACGGAAGTTTCCGGACGCAAATATCTGGGCGCAAATGTCCGGACTCAAATATTCGGACGGAAAAGTCCGGGACGCAAATTTCCGGACGCAAGTGACCCCTCGCCATTAAAGGGGGAAAGTAAAATTACGGTACGTCGGTAGCAAAAATTTTTTTCGCATAGTGGAATCACCACATACTCCTTATTTTTGATGCGAAAAACACGCAAATCGCGTTAAAAAAAATTCTTAGTCGCTTCAATAGTGGTTAGATTGAATTTTAGGCCAATTTTGGGGGCTTTAGAAAAAAGTATACATATAGGAATTAGGCGTTTTTAGATGGAAAAATGAGGTCAAAACAAAAAATTTTACCTTCACAATGCTTTGTCACAGACTCTTCGAATTCTATACGTGTGGCCACAGATGCCGTCGGGACGGTCAACATCTCCCAACCAGCCATCATTTCTTCGTAATGCGTGCTAATATTGTTCATACGAATAGTTGTCCCTAATTTTGTACCATTTATTTTGCTTGAACTATCATATTCTGGGATGAACATCACCTAAAAATTTTTTAAAAATCAGAAAGTTGGGCCAAAAAAAGAAAAATTAGTGAAAAAAGTTCATAGCCTATTTTAACGCGGTTTGGCTTACGCTTAGCCTTAGGCTTAAGCATAGGCTTAATCTTATACCTAGGCTTAGACATGAGCTTAGGCCAGTGAAGTATCCAGGTGAGGGGGAAGCCGGGCAACTCCTCCCCCCATTCCAGCCGAAGACCGGAAAAAATCTTCTTATGTTTTTTTAGCCACTCGGCCAACGGCTCGGGATGGAAAACCCCATGTTATGGTATTCGCTTGCTACTTCACCATGGTTGATGAATTTTAAAGACTTACCACTTCATGACCATCTTCGGCTAAAGTATCCGCTATCCTACCATTCATTATAATATGGCTATTACTATAAGATGGACTATATATCAAAATTTTAGCTCCATTAACACTCAACACTTTAATATTTAATAACAAAAAAGAAATTAGGGCAATCATTTTTAGTTTTTAGTATGACTTGACGTTAAAAAATGAGAACATTACACTCAAGTGAGAGGTCGGTCAGTTGTTCAAACTGATAACGAAGCACACAAGCCAACAAATTTTAATTGATCACACACAGATATGACATATGAAAATGTGTAGTGTGGATAAAATTATTTAGTGTTAAAAAAGAATATGTTTTTTAATGAAATTTGGGGTACTACGTTTTTCAATGCGCTCTATCAATTGGTATCGGAATTTTTCAAAATTCCTTAAAGGACCAGTCCATTCAGTTAAAACCATATGAAAAAATGATATATTCGGAAAGATCATGAAAAATGGAGCATTTTTTGTTTTTACAGTAAATTCTGAATCGTTGTAGTTTTTGAGATAATTGCGTTTGAATTTGTTACAAGCTCTTCGTTGTAATACACAAACTTAAAAAAGTTTATGTATTACAACGAAGAGCTTGTAACAAATTCAAAACGCAATTATCTCGCTAACTACAACGATTCAGAACATGCCGTAAAAATAAAAAATGCTCCATTTTTCATGATCTTTCCGAATATATCATTTTTTCATTTGATTGTAACTTACTGGACTGGTCCTTTAAAGGGGGTATAAATTATGGACTATTTCATGAAAATTTTTTTGTCTAAAATGATCATTTTTAGGGGTAATTTTATGCAGGAAATCGATTGTATACATTCCCAAATTATGAAAACGCTTCCTTGACCCTGATTCAGGGAAGGAATCGGTGTATTGAAGCGAAAATCAATTTATTTACGTAAATACGTACCCCTCCCCTAAATCAGGGTCAAGGAAGCGTTTTCACGGTTCGGGATGTGCGCAATCGATTCCCCGCCTATAAAAATCTAAGAATCGACGGTTTTCTCATAAAAATCCGAAAATGTTTGATGAAGGCCGAGCACGTTAGCCACCCAGCTATGGTTTAAATCTCAAAACCCGTGACATGGTATTAGTTTTGAAGAGCTCGGTGAGCTGAGTCGATTGGCGAACCTTTTTCTAATGTTTGAAAATTTATTTAGAGTAGAACATTATGTACAATATTATTATATACAATGATGGAATAAATAAGTTAAAATGCATGAGATTCAGCTTGATCACTTTTACTACTTTTATCACTCCCTTTCTCTTTCGCTTCTATATACAAAGCACTTTCACAGTCGGTAGTCACTTCCATAGACCGAAACAGTTTGGAGTTTCTTTTAACTTTGTCATGCCAGGATTTTGTCGAGAAACATCGAATAATGGCATCGCGATATGGTTTGATGGTATAGATAGTAGATATGTTGTTGAACACAGTACTCAAGCAAATAGAAAGCACGTTTAAGATTTGTAACTTGGCAACATAGCAATTGAATAGGAAGGGTATGACAAAAAATGGGATTAATAAGCCAACTACTGGGATGAGAGTATGGATGATTAAGGTTCGGATGAGCATTTCCTAAAAATTTGAGTTTTTGAAATTTGTCCGATCCTGTCCTGTTCCGATAGATCCTCTCTCCGCTACGCTACTCTACCCTTAGGCTTAGACATGAGCTTAGGCTTAAGCTTAAGATAGGCTTATACTTAAACATGAGCTTAGGCTTAAAAATGAGCATAGGCTTAGGCTTAAACATGAGCTTAGGCTTAAGCTTAAGTATGAGATTAGGCTTAGGTTTAGGCTTAAGCTTAGGCATGAATTTACGCATAGGCTTAAGCATAGGCATGAGTCTAAGCTTATGCTTAGACATGAGCTTAGGCTTAATCTTAGGAATGAGACTAGGCATAGGCTTGAGCTTAGGCCTAAGCTCAAGCCTAAGCTCAAGTCTAAACCTAAGCTCATGTTATGCCTTAGGCATAGACATGAGCTTAGGTTTAGACTTGAGCTTAGGCTTAAGCTTAGGCATGAAATTAAGCTTAGGCTTAGACATGAGCTTATGCTTAAGCATGAGATTAGGCATAGGCTTAAGCTTCCAAGGCATCCTTACACTCAATGGAATTTATCCGATTCTATCCTGGTTGCCCTCCCTATCCTACTCCCCCCATTCTTTCCCATATACCCTATCCTATCGGTCCAGTTGCCGAGGATGCTTTCTTCCTAGTAGAAGTCTAACTTTTTTCTCTGCGAGGTAGCCAATTTAATTCTATTTACCTGCATCCGATAAGTCTTCTTCCTAAAAGCCGATTTTCTAATTTTTAATACCCATATAGTTAAACCAAGGCACACGAATATGGTCCCATAAGTTAAAAAACCATAAGCTAGCCTAATAATGGCATAGTAAGAAACCATAACATTGATATTAGGATCATAGACTAATATAGTTTCATTAGGTAATAATTGTAGAAGATCATAATACTTATATTTAGGGTTATCCCTGGTGTATCCCGATGGCATATAACTCAATGCTGTTGGAGTCACTAAAAGATAGAAAAATTAGATTGCTTCATTTATATTTTTTATATATTTCTCTTTAGCATTATCCTACTACTATTAACGTGTAAGATTTGTCTTTCTGTTTGTCGGATGATTTCAGGAACGTTTGATTTAAAGGCTACTTGAAAATCTAATGGTAATAAGTTGTGAGCAAAACAAAATGTGAAAAAAACTTTCAAACAACTTTAAACATTGAAACGAAGAGCCGGCACTCAGGCATCAATGAAATTTTTCATTGAAACGATTGAATAAATCATTATAAAATTCAAATTCCTTGATGATTTAGGAAAAAAGAAAGATGGCAATTTTTATAACTCATCGAGACGAATAAAATGACACAAAAATTATTGAATTTTAAATCAGAATTTTCGTTTCAATAACCCAAAACATTCTTCAAATTCAATAATTTTTGTGTCATTTTATTCGTCTCAATGAGTTATAAAAAATGCCATCTTTCTTTTTTCCTAAATCATCAAGGAATTTGAATTTTATAATGATTTATTCAATCGTTTCAATGAAAAATTTCATTGATGCCTGATTGCCAACTTTTTGCTTCAATGTTTAAAGTTGTTTGAAAGTTTTTTTCACATTTTGTTTTGCTCACAACTTATTACCATTAGATTTCCAAATAGTGGTTCAAAAGCAAAAAATGCTCAGAATTTTCTGCTCTTTCTCATAGAATCAACTTCCCGAAAGTAGACTGGTCCTTTAAAGGACCAGCCCAATGAAAATAGAATTTTTTGAAAGTAGCCTATCTTGTAGAGTACAAAATTCTGAGCAACTTTGGTCAATAAAGTCATGTGTTTCGAACTAAACTGAAGGATTTTTATGGTGTTAAACTTTTCTCAACTATTCGTGTCAATACACAGCAAAATTCAAGTGTATCGAACAAAATTCCATTGTTTTTACAAAGATTTTAAAGTTTTCATAAAAAAAGATATAGAATACTTTATGAGACGAATAAAATGGCACCAAAATTATCCAATTTGAACATTGTTTTATGTTATCGAAACGAAAACATGAATCAGGGTTTTCGTTTCAATAACCCAAAACAATGTTTAAATTTGTTAATTTTGGTGTCATTTTATTCGTCTCGTAGAGTTATTTAAAAAAAGGTATTCTATATCTTTTTTACTTTATGAGAACTTTAACATCTGAAAATGAGGAATTGTTTGATAAATTTGAATCTTATTGTGTGTTGGCACCATACATGAGCACGCCCCAGGTTTTTCACCTGGGGATTGTGGGTCGAAGTTGGGGGGGGGGGNGGATGTAGGATGTGGGTCAGAATGCAGACAAATTGAGGATTGATAGTCGAAAAGTAGGTTGCTTGGAGCAGCATATTTATTTTTGGGAAAAAATATTTTTTAAATTTGTTAATCTTTTTTTGGTCGCTTTTTTCGACCCCATCGGGAGGGGAATCAAATGAGGGTTATAGATTTTTTTTAAAAGTCCACCTAGGGGGCTGCCCATATATGATTGGCACGAATACTTGGGAAAAGTTTAACAACATAAAAATCCTTCAGCTCAAAACACATGACTTTATTGCGACAAAAAAAACATATGACAAAGATACCCAGAATTTTGTGCTCTATAAGATAGGCTACTTTAAAAAAATCTATTTTGGATCCTTTAAGGGATTCCCTACAATTAAAAGATCTAGAACTAAAAATCAGGTTTCATTGTTCATTGCTCTTTACACGTTTTGTGATTTCTGTGTGATTGTTCAGTGTTCCTTGAACTTGTTAGTATTGAAGGGATTCCCCAAATTTATCCTATTTTGAGCACTTAATTTGATTGACTTTTTCTCGGCGCAGCATGGCATGACCTTATTTTGTTTTCAATTTTTTATTTTTTTGGCTTATGTAAATATTTAAACTCATGCTGATGAGAATTTCCAGAAGAAAAATATTTCCGGAAGGATCAAATTAAGGAAAGAGCCGTGTTTGGGTATAAAAAATAGTAATGTGATCAGTGATATTGAAAAATTTTTTTAAAGGATAAAAATAGTAACGCTTTTATAGAAAAATTAAGCAAAATGTACACCTGGCCTAAGTTTATGTCTAAGTATAGGCCTAGGTCTAAGTCTTAGGCTAAGCCTAGGCCTAACTAGGCCTAAGCGTAAGACTAAGCTTAAGCCTAAGCTTAAGCCTAAGCCTAAAAATGGGCCTAAGTCTAAGACCAAGCCTAAGACCAAGCGTAAGGCTAGGTCTAAGCCTAGACCTAAGCCTAAAACCAAGCCTAAACCTAAGGCTAGGCCTAAGTCTAAGCCTAAGCCTAGACCTAAGCCTAAAACCAAGCCTAAACCTAAGGCTAGGCCTAAGCCTAAGCCTAAGCCTAGACCTAGGTCTAGGACTAAGCCTAAGCCTAAACTATTTCTAGGCCTAAGCTTAATTCTAAGGTATAAAAAATAGTGATAGTGATCAGTGATATTGAAGAATTTTTTAAAGGATAAAAATAGTAACGCTTTTATAAAAAATTAAAAAGAATCGAAATGTACACCATTACATAGGTTGTTTTTACGAGGTTATGTAATTTTACAACCCATAGTCAAGTGGTTATGGCGCCAAGCGTCCGCACTGAAGGAGCGGGTTCGATCCGGCTCGGGTCGATTTCTTTTTGCATAACTCAAAATTGATAAAAAATTTTGCATGTATTTTTATGCGGGGAACACGGTGGTGATATTATTTTTCCATCAAAAGTTAGTAAAAAATTATTTTAAAAATTTTTTATGCAAATTCTTAAAATCGATGATTTTGAATTTTCAGATCTAACCTGTTATCAACGTAGCGATGATATGAACAACTGCTGAAATTGCCAAAAGCTGCTTCGGTTTCCATGAATTTGAGGCAACCCTTCCGGACAGATGCAAATATTTGAATATTGAGCATAACGCTATAGACATCCCCAAATTATTCGTACACGCTACAGCACAAATGGTGCATATATGGGCTGCAAATTCGCCTAGGTATTTTATCGGTCCACGAATAACAATAATCATGGTCGCGGTTTCTAGCATTTCGTATTGGAGTAGGAAAGCGGCTGTAAAACATAGAGTAGTATTCCAAAAGGTCATTGATAAGAGGTAGTTTTTGTAGAGACCCATAGATTTGGTAGTTTGAAAGCATATCTAAAGTTAAGTGGTTATATTGCATTGATCAATAAGTTCCCGGATTTTGAGCGTTGTATCGAATGATCCCTCCAGTCAAGGTATTTTATCGGCGAAATTTACGCTTCCCTGATTCAGGGAAGGCCTGTGTATTGAAGCGAAAAGTCGTAATGCGATTTTTTTCAAAGCGAAAGCCGGGAGTAGCCATGATTTTACGATAAGAGTTAACCTTCAAAATTTAGTAACAGTAGAGGCTGAACTTTCATAGATGAAAAATTCATGAAAAAACATTTTGGGGAACCATTATGGTTATATTTTATGTTTCGGCTTCGCCGCGCATGGCGGTTTTTGCTAAAATTGGAGAAAAATTCGAAAATTTAAAAACGAATCATGTCATTCGACTCAGCTCACCGAGACGAATAGAATGAATACCATAACATGGGGTTTCACATCCCGAGCCCATGGCCGAGTAGCTAAAGTGACAGATTTGTAATTTATAGGCTTGGGTTCGAATCCCGTATAATAAGGATAGGTTAAGACTAAAATAGAGATATGCAAAAATTTTCATGGGATTATGAGACTTTAAATTTGACACAGGATTCTAACCCTAGCCTATAAACTGCAATTAGGCTTAGGCTAAGACTTAGCTTTAGCCTTAAGGTTGAGCTTAGGCTTAGACTTAGCCTAAGGCTTAACCTTAGGTTGGCCTTTGGCTTAAACTTAGACTTAGTATTAGACTTAAGCTTAGATTTAGCCTTAGGCTTAGGCTTAAGCTTAGTCTTAGGCTTAGGCTTAGACTTAGCCTTAGCCTTAGGCTTAAGCTTAGGCTTAGCCTAAGTCTTAACCTTAGGTTTGGCCTTTGGCTTAAACTTAGGCTTAAGCTTAGGCTTAGGTTTAGCCTAAGCCTTAGGTTTAAGCTTAGGCTAAGCCTAACGCTTAGGCTTAGGTTTGGCCTTTGGCTTAAACTTAGGCTTAGTATTAGCTTTAAGCTTAGGCTTAGGCTTAGGCTTAGGCTTAGTCTTAGGTTTAGCCTTAGTCTTAGCCTAGACTTAGACAAGAGCTTTTTCCAGTGGCATATCCAGGGAGGGGGAATTCGGGCAACTTCCTCCTCCATTCCGGATGAAGCCCAGAAAAAATCATAACTGTCATCCTTATGTTTTCTTAACCACTCGGCCATTGTCTCGGGATGCAAAACCATCCACATAAGGGTCCCCCTTACGTTTTTGGTAAAAATCAGCTTTTTTGGGAAGGTACCTCCTAACCGACCCTTCTTCCTACGCTATTGAGGGGCTTCATTTTTTCGGCCTTGTCTGCGTGAAGGATACCACTTTTCATGTTTTACACTTACTAAATAAAAAGTCAAAATTGAAACTGGCAACGAAATACCAAAAATAATTCTCAAAATCTCCAAATAGTGAAAATTTCGACTAGTTTCGAATAATTTCTCTGAAGTAACATTATTTGCCGGTTCCATGTATAGCCTTCTTCGATTGATGTCTATTCCATCTATTTCAAAACTGGCAAGCATCATAAGATATTTGGCGTGCAAAACAATATGAGAATTATAAAGAAAAGATCCGCCTTAATCGATCCAAACTTTGTGGGAAATAGAAAAATACGAAACCTTCTTAACAAAATGATGAAAGTTTGTGCTCGTGTCGGGGAAAAATATTCTCAGTCTTTGTTTAACTTTCCTGAGAGAATATTTGTTTTGAGATTACCAAAGAAAAATTATGCCCCAAAGCCTGAAATTAAAAAAATAAGACATTGTACAAATCAGGATTATAGTTATAAAAAATGTGTCCATTTTTTAAATGCATTTTCAGCAAAACGAAAAAAATTTGTCATCATTGTGAAGTGGAATACTTTGAGTTTGAATGGTCAAGTGTTCGATTCCGACAGGGTAACTTTTGGAGCTACTACACAAGAGGGTCGTCCACGTGAAAAAATTTTCAAAATTTTTTTTCTGGAAATGACCCCTCAAGGAGTAAAAACATGTTGGGAATCCGAATTTTACATTTTTCGAAGCGAAAAAACGCTTCCCTGATGCAGGAAAGGCCTGTGTATTGAAGCGAAAAGTCACAAAAATCGCATTTTTGTGGCTTTTCGCTTCAATACACAGATCTTCTCTGGATCAAGAAAGCGTTTTTTCGCTTTGAAAATGTCAAATTCGGATTCCCCACATGTTTTTACTAGAGAGATCATTTCCAAAAAAATTTTGAAAATTTTTCACGTGGGTGGTGTGGTGAATGGGGTTGGTGTATTGACGCGAAAATCGGAAAATTTTCTTGTAATGTCTGTATGTATGTCCGGACTAATTTTTGACAACCCCCAAATTTTTCATCTTTTTGCCTTGGGAAACAAGGGGGTAGGTAAAAAATCGAATTTTCAAAAAAATTTCTCCACATTGGCTGATTTTTGGTACTTGGGGGTTTTCGGGTAGGGGGAACACGAATCCGAAAGAATTTTTTGATTTTGAGTGCAGGAAAAATTAGAAAATCGGTTTTCAATTTATTTCACATGCAATAAATTTTTACATGAATGTAAAAAAAAAGCAATCGCTCGGCACGCGAGGTCGAAGGTGGAGCCCGGGCACCGTTGGCACTCGGTTTCCAGGTACTAAAAGAAAAACATAAAAATAATTTCACGTCAACTACACATTTTTTAAGTGTTGAACTTGTTTTTAATCCACCGATAATTGATGTTATAATCCAAACACGAAAAAAGAAAAACGCGTGACCAAAAGTTCTGCAACACGTTAATAAGGTTCATTTACTCGAAACAATTAGCCAATTCAACTTAATATTGAAGTGTATATGAAAACAAGAAAAATATATGAAAAAATTACCAAGTTCCGTTTTTCAAGGCTCTATTTTTTATTACGCTGTAAACCCCCTAAAAACGGTGGTAAAACATGAATTAACTTGTATTATATAGGGTGACGCAAAAATGGCTTTTTTTGACATTTTGGGACCCGAAAATTTATCTTTCTAAGGCAGGATTTATACTTCCGTCTCGTCGCAGAGCAATTACGTTTATAGTGCAAACAATTTTTCCAATGTCGTTTATAGTTTTGTCTCGCGACACAAAGTCGAGTGGCAAAAAATTTGGCTCCAAACGGGATTGAATCCGTGACCTTGTGACCATTAAGCCGCTGCTTTGCCACTGCACTAATCGTCGCTCGCGCGACAGACTATAAACGCCAACTCGCGAAGCGTTGCGCGACACAAAAAGAAAATGATTTCATTTTCGCTTCAAAAATCAAATTTTTTCCCTGAATCATGATCAGGAAAGCATTTTCATGGTTCGTTCATGCGCGCAATCGATTCCCCGCATAAAATTACCCCTATAGGGTCTTTTTTGGAAAAAAATTTTAAAAATTTTTTCCGGTTCCAGTACCCTGTCACTTAGGGCAGCTAATCCGAAAGTGAAAAGTATTAATTTTACCCCTGTATGAACATCTTTTGATGATGACGAGATTATGTACGTTTGTAATTTTTTGTCGGCTTTACTATTCTCATCGGACATGAGCGATATTGGACCCAGTTCTTCATCTGGGTCCAAAATTATTTTCTCGAGCTCTTTTGAAATATGGACGATCGATAATTCCGAGATTTTTCCCAAAATGTCAAAAAAAGCTACTTTTTTTCGCCACCCTGTACAACAACATTTATGGCAGTTTATGAGCTGCGGGTTCGGTAACGCCAGAATTCAAAAAGTTGTTTGCTTTAAGAAAATTTTACAAGGTGCCCCAAAAATAGCACTTTCGATTTTTTTGAAAATTTTTCAATTTTTTAATTTTCATCAAAATAATCATATAGGGAGTTTTCTATGCGAGAAATCGATTGCGTGCATTGCCGAACCGTGAAAACGCTATCCTGATTCAGGAAAAGATATGCGTATTGAAGCGAAAATAAACTAATATAAGGTCAGGGAAGCGTTTTCAAGTTCCCAACTACGCGCAATCGATTCCTCGCATAGAAAAACCCTCTATAGGGTTCATAGGTCGGCAAGGGGGGGGGGGAGCCTCCCCCCTGACCCACGCACGCACGGACCCAAAATTGAGGGGGACCACGCATAAACC
>OZJO01022663.1:0-21952 GCA_900406225.1 Acrobeloides nanus | reverse complement strand
AACTTCAAACGCGATTATCTCGACAATGATAACGATTCAGAATTTACTGTAAAAACAAAAAATGCTCCATTTTTCATAAATTTTCCGAATATATATAAATTATGGCAAATTTCGCTAAAAAATGGGCTGATCCCGCAGAGACTCCGTTTTAGTAATTGATTTTTCGAGTGGATTTCTATGGAAAGTACCCCAAAGAAGGGAAAATTCAAAAATCGGATTGTAACATTAGAAAGAGGGGATCGAGGTAGGAATATTTTGCTTTGATCCAAAATATATCGACCTAAAAAATAGGCCGACCCCGCGGAAACCCCGTTTTAGTAATCACAGCACCCGCACCCAGGCGAGACCCCGTTTTAGTCGATCCCTAATTTCCGCACACCCTGTATAAATTTGAACTTTTATTTTCTGAATATAAATTAATAAATAATAACAAATAAATAAAAATTTTGCGACCTGCACCATTTAAGCGAGGATCTGCGGTTGACCTGCAAATTTTCTTACGTGTGAGCCTTAGATGGGCAAATTTATAGAGAAGTGTAGAGAAAGATGTGTGTCGCCCTTGAAGCACATTTTTATATTAACGTTTAACATTAGTTTTTGGAGATGAAGAATTCTTTGTCGCCCATACTACGATTCTTGTCTGCGCTTCTTCTTTAAAACATACTTTAAATGCTCTTAATAAAATATTTTTCACACACCGCCTAAATGGTTTTATAAAATAACACTGAGCAATTGTACTCAGAGATGTTTGAAAGCTTGCTAACATGAAAAATGTATAAATAAAACAACTTCCATAAGGAATAGGAAATGCTAACAGTACAACAACTAATGTAAGTGGCAAAGCCATGGATATAGTACAGAGACCAAATTCAAGCAATACTGACAAATGTAGTACTTTTTGAAGGCGATATGTATCCTTAGAGATCCGCTTTTTCATCATTTTTATAGCAAAATACATATAAATGCAAATTATTGTTCCGGTAGCATGCCCAATACATAAGCAAATAGTACCAACGCCCAAAACAATTTCAAGAAATAAAGTGCGCTTGACAGCACCAAGATTTGAACCGAATGAAACTTGATGTAATATCGGAGCTTCCTCATCAAGAAATCTGTTAAAGTCGAGGGGCTAAAAAGTGGTTATGTAGGGAAGATCAAAATAACTTAAAGTACAGTCAACTCTCGATATAACAACCCCCTTCGAAAATTTCAAATATGTTTCGTTATTTATATGAGTTTCGATGTTTAAAGATCGAAATTTGCAGTTTCGAAACAACAAAGTGTTTTCTGCTATTTTTCTCTATGTCATTGAAAGATTATTGAATAAGGTAACTCGTTCGCGAATAAGGTAACCCACCACAAGTAAGCAACTAGCTAGGCGCTTTGGAACCGACAGAGGCACAATTTATACAATTCTACGAGACCGAGGGAAAATAGGAAAGGCAATCGACGAGGGAGTGGAAGCGAAAATTGAGACCAGCGAAAATCCGGCTCACGAGAAAGCAGTTCTTACATGGATGAAGAATGTGAGAAGCCAGAAAGTTCCAGTTCCTGCATAAACCTTTGATATAACAACCCCTCCGCTAGAGGGTTGTTCTATCGAGAGTTGACTGTAACTCTAACCATGTGAATAAGTTGTTCAAGATCCCAAATTTGGGGCAGAAGGTCATTGAAATTTGGGAAAGAGTTCTTAAAAAAATGCACTCGGAAGCACTCAGAGGCACTCGGAAGCGTTTGTAAGCACTCAGAAGCACTCGGAAACGCTCGGAAGAACTTGTAAGCATTCGGAAGCGCTTGGAGGCGCTTATAAGCATTCAGATGAGCTCGGAAGAACTTTTAAGCACTCGGAAGCCCTGGAGGCGCTTGGAAGAACTTGTAAGTACTCATAAGCACTCGAAAGAGCTCAGAAGCAATCGGAAGAACTCAGAGGTACTCGGAAGCGCTCGGAAGAACTCGATAGCACTCAGAAGAGCTCGGAAACACTAGGAAGCCATTGGATCAGGGCGGAGATCTCGTTCGGGGCGCTCGAAGATCGGATCGGAAAATCTCCTCTCCCCTCCGAGCGCGATAGCGCTCGGTCCCCCAGTTTATAGAATATAACAAATGAAATAGAAACAGCTATGCGAAGTTTTCTTAAAAATATTTCTTAAATCATACATAAAAATCGACAAAAGTTAGCCCGATTAGCGGCACAGATATACCCGAATATAATATGACTAGGCTGAACAATAAATATCTAATATTTTTTAGTAACTCTTGAAATCTTCCCGGAATACACATAGCACACCTATATATAACTAAATATAATATTGAGCCCATTTTAAAGCAGGCAATGGTAAGCAATAATAGGAATAAAGCTTTAGCTCCAAAAATATATTTGAGCAATCCATCAACTTGAAATATTACCGCTGGCAAGAAAACTCTTAAATGCACTAAACAAATCACCAAATCTACCGTATATCCTAATACAAAGCTCTTTAGGAGTAGCCATCGATAAATGCCAAGTGTTGTGGCATGAAATATGATTGCGTATAGCATAAATAAGAAAGCTATTGTGTTGAATACTAGGGTAATTAGGATAACATTTGAATAAATTTCACATATAATAGGACAGTAAAACACATCCAAACTGTAATTGAGCATTTTTTAATGCGATAGTTAAAAAATAAATGAAAGCTAAACTAAGCGAGGTGATTAATTGGTGAATTTTGAATATCTGTTACGAGGCTAATTTTTTATTCAAAGCGTTTGGACAAGCAGTAAAAAGCTAAATTACTTTCTAAAATGATTAACCATTGCTCTGAGCCTTTTAATTAAAATTGAACACCTGATAGAAAGTCGATTGATGTCATTTATAGTACAAATGCACAAGCTTTCGTTTACGAAAGATATGTAAAGTATCCGGCGAAAAATTTAAAAATAGTAGTATTGGCAGTCGAGAAGCGGCAGCAAAGATATGTATGTCGTATTGGAGAAATGATGGGAATACGACATATTTTTTTGATAAAAATTGTCATAAGGGACATAAAAAAGAGAATTATTCTAAATAATTTTTTACTACAAAATTGTATTGTTTTTTTTTAAATTTCTAAAAAAATATGTAGATTTATAGTTTTTGAGATAATTGCGTTTAAATTTTGAATTTGTCACAAGCTCTTCGTTGTAATACACAAACTTTTTTGAATTTTTTGCGGAAAAATCGATTTTTGCATCAATTTTTTAAATTTTCATAAAATGAACATTGTAGCAATTTTTTATAGCTAAATGAGACGAACAAAATGACACCAAAATTATCCAATTTGAACATTGTTTTGGGTTATTGAAACGAAAATTCTGATTCATGTTTTCGTATCAATAACCCAAAACAATGTTCAAATTGGATAATTTTGGTATCATTTTGTTCATCTCATTTAGCTATAAAAATTGTTAAAATGTTCATTTTATGAAAATTTAAAAAATTGATGCAAAAATCGATTTTTCCGCTAAAAATTCAAATTTCATTGAATGTTTTCCAATATCTGCACAATTAATGAACATTTTTTTATTTAATTATGACTCGGACAAAAAAATTATTATGCACTTAAAAATTATTTATCACTAATAAAGACTAAAGATGTTTTAACTTTCCAAATTTTATTGTCAAATGGATGGAAGATAGCTTTTCTATAAGTACTGACAATAAGAATAGCAAAAAATGGATTCACAACACACATCCATGAAATAGGCAGCTTCAATAAAATCATTAATCCATCTACTTGAACTTTAAACACCAATAATGTTATTTCTCCAGCTATACAAACAAATCCGGCTACAACAGGTGTTATGGCCTTTAATTTTGTATATAAGTTAATATAGAATATTAAAATATTTATAGGTTGTTTTTTTGAAAGATCCCGAATTCGAATTTGTCAAGAAATTCGTTATTTTAAATTTTCGTGTCAATACTCAAACTTTATTGCAAATCAGGCAATGTTTTGTTGAATTTGTATAGCTTTTTCTTCAAAAATGTTGTTGATTTCAAAATGTATAGGCTCCGCAGCCCCGCTGTCAAATTCGGTGATTTCGGTGTCAATCTATTCCTTATGCATCGAATTTTAATAAAATAAAACGTTTTTTCGAGAAACTTTAAAATACTTGCTAAAAACGGCTTGCAAAAATTGACTAGAAAAGTAGTGAAAATTAGTCATTTTTGCAAGCCGTTTTTAGCGAATATTTTGAAGTTTCTCGAAAAAAACGTTCTATTTCATTAAAATTCGATACATAAGGAATAGATTGACACCGAAATCACCGAATTTGACAGCGGGGCTGCGGAGCCTATATGTTTTGAAATCAATAACATTTTTGAAGAAAAACTATACAAATCCAACGAAACATTGCCTGATTTCCAATAAAGTTGGAGTATTGACACGAGAATTTAAAATAACGGATTTCTTGACAAACGCGAATTCGGGATCTTTCAAAAACAACCTATAGATACTTATTTACCTGCAATATTAAAACACGGTTTATTTCATTATGAAACCTGAGCACACTTGCCAGCATTTTTACTTTTTTAATTTGAATTTCACGATGAATTTTAATTCCCAACCATATAATTAATATATAAACTATAGTAGTAATTAGTGCAAGCAGTATAAGTGAAAATATGAATATAGGACTTGTCTATAAAAATGTTTATATTGGATTTGCCATAATGTTTGAGTTTTTGTTATTCATTTGGAATCAACATCAGAATGGGCGACCCTACATCTCGCCCAAAATCAGCTCGGCCAAGCGACCACTCGCCCAAACCACAATTCGGCCAAACGACATCTTGCCCAAACTACAACACGGCCAAAATACAACTCGTCTAAACTACAACTCGACTAAAATACAACTCGCCCAAACTACAACTTGGCCAAAATGCTCCTCTATTCGAGTAGAGTCGATTGGTATAAGCGAGAAGTATTTTGGCCTAGTTGTAATTTTGGCGAGTTGTATTTTGGCCAAGTTGTAGTTTGGGTGAGTTGTATTTTGGCCGAGTTGTAGTTTGGGCGAGATGTCGTTTGGCCGAGCTGATTTTGGGAGAGATAGGGTCGCCATCAGAATGGCGGGTTGGTCCCTTTAAAAATCCAAATGGTCCGCATTACAATGTTTCACAAAAAAATATAAAAAATTCATATTTTTTGCACCAAAATTTGTAATTTTCTGAGCATTTTCAGCTAAAAACAAACATTTTTCACAAAATTTTTATGTTTTTTAACTTTTATTTTGGCTGAAAAAGGCAAGCAACTAGAGACTGACACTCAAAAATTTTTTTGTTTTTTTTGAAAAAAAATTTTTGATGAAAATTCTAGAATGATTGTAGAAAGGACTGTAATTCAACATTTAATTGCAAATGTTTTTTTTATGAAAATTTAAAAGATTGATGCAAAAATCGATTTTTCCGCAAAAAATTCAAAAAAGTTTGTGTATTACAACGAAGAGCTTGTACACAAACTCGAATTTCAAACGCAATTATCTCAAAAACTATAACGATTCAGAACATGCCGTAAAAACAAAAAATGCTCAATTTCTCATGATCTTTCCGAATATATCATTTTTTCATATGGTTGTAAATTAATGGACTGATCCTTTAATCAAGCTTATTGTTTTTTTTATAAACTTACTATGCTTGCGAACTGAAAAATGGGTAATCTTCCAACTTCGTCTACAAAAATACTATTTCTTAAAATCCCCAAAACTTCAGTTGCATCACTGGTATTGAATGTTATAGCCAACCCTGCTAAGCAAGAATATAATACTGAGATAATTCCAAGAAAAAAATAAAATTTTAAAACTCCTTGAAGTCTAAGAATATCATTCCTACAAAATAAAGCACTATAATATTTTTTTTTAAATTCCAAAAATCTAACCTGCATAAAACCCTATATCGCACATAAAATGGAACTACCATTGCTATGAAAGAAAACATTACAGAGAAAATATAGAGCATATGAACTAGAATATCCCAGGGATGTGGGACATTTGCAGTAAAACCAGAAGATATCAAAAATATATATCCATCGTTAATATCAAAAATCTAAATAAAAAATTTAAAATATGCACTTACAAGTTGTTAATTGTAATGGAAAATGATAAACAAAGGACTCGAATTTGCGCTTCCCATAGCCGAATACCACCGATTGCAAAAAATTAGCCAAATTGAAGCGGCATTTTAGAGTTGATTCTAGCAAAATTCGGACTTTACACCATAGTTTACAGTAGGGGGGATACACCGGACTCTCAGGATGGGCTCTAGGAACTTCCACAACGGAATTTCCACAACGGAACTTTCACAATGGAACTTCCACAACAAAAAAGCTTTTTTTGTGGAAGTTCCGCTTTTTTTGTTGTGGAAGTTTCGTTGTGGAAATTCCATTGTGGAAGTTCCTAGAGCCTCAGATTGGATGGATGAATGGCCTTTCAGGGGGTACATAAAATTTTCAAAAAAATTATTTGATGAATGAATTGGTAAGGGGGAGGGTACACGAAGCCTCATGATGGATGGATGAATGATTATAAAGGCGGAAGGTCCGAGGATGAGTGATGAGGGGGTACTGTACCCCCTCCCCTTGGTAACCTATGCTTTACACTTCATGCGGTTTCCTTGTAAGTTCGGTGCCCTCAAATTAGCCCCTTCTGGTGAAAAAAACAACCTCTTTTGTAATCAAAATCACAATATTACACAGCAAGTCTATAACACAGTTCTGCAATAACGTTTGACTATATTGACGCATCACAATCGATGTCTTCTTCCTAACAAGATAAATAGCAAAAATATTCGAACAAATCCCAATGCTACTTGAAATGGTGTCATTATAATATTGTAATGCAAGCAATGGTTGAAACATGATATATCAAACCTTTTAAAAGATTTTATTTGTAAAAAGAGATAGAGACGTCATTAGACTCATTTTTATAAGCTCGTTCATTTAAATTTACGCATGAGCAACTTTCCTAGCGTTATTAAAGGGACGGTGCACGCTCTAACAATTTTGAAAAACAGATTTTCGTTTTCATAAAATGAACATTGTAGCAATTATTATAGCTAAATGGGACGAACAAAATGACACCAAAATTATCCAATTTGAACATTGTTTTGGGTTATTGATACGAAAACATGAATCAGAATTTTCGTTTCAATAACCCAAAACAATTTTCAAATTGGATAATTTTTGTGTCATTTTGTTCGTCTCATTTAGCTGCAAAAAATTGCTACAATGTTCATTTATTAAAATTTAAAAAATCTATGCAAAAATCGATTTTTCCGCAAAAAATTTTAAAAAGCTTGCGTAATTACAACGAAGATCTTGTGACAAATTCAAAATTTCAAACGCAATTATCTCGAAAACTACAACGATTCAGAACATGCCGTAAAAACAAAAAATGCTCCATTTTTCATGATCTTTACAAATCTATCATTTTTTAAAATATGGTTGTAACTTACTGGACTGATCCTTTAAAGGGGGTCTTATTTACCTCGAGGACTTCACTTAAGAACCACTTCTCAAATCTCAGGTTTTTTTGGTCATTTTCTACGAGCGACCCCAGTTTCTGTCGCCATTTTTTGTGGCGAGTCCGAATTTCGCAAAAACAATATAAGTTTGTTTTCAAGAAACCATAGAAAAATTGAAAAAACAACATTTTGTCCTTAAACAATAAAATGATCGGTTTTTGCTTATACAAAGTGTTGTTTTTTCAATTTTTCTATGGTTTCTTGAGGACAAACTTATATTGTTTTTGCGAAATTCGGACTCGCCACAAAAAATGGCGCAGAAACTGTGGTCACTTGTAGGAAATGACCAGAAAAAACTTGAGATTTGAGAAGTGGCCCTTAAAGGTAGTGTGCAAGCAATTAAAATTTGAACTCCCGCCAGAGCAGGAATTTTCGTTTTAATGCACAACTTGGAGTTTCAAACTGATCTTGTAAACCTTAAATTATATGCTCATTAAATTTTTCTCCTTGATAAGTTTGACAGGCAGGCTAGACAACGATGTAATTTTTTGCAGCAGGACCGGTGAGGAAAAGGGAAGAAAAATTACGTCGTTGTCTAGCCTGCCTGTCGAACTTATCAAGGAGGAAAAATTTAATGAGCATATAATTTAAGGTTTACAAGATCAGTTTGAAACTCCAAGTTATGCATTAAAACGAAAATTTCTGCTCTGGCGGAAGTTCAAATTTTAATTGCTTGCACACTACCTTTAACCCCTTAGGCACGGCTATATATATGCAGAGTTTTACTGAAAATAAGGCTTTTATCGTATTTATCAGGTATGAAATATTGTTTTAAAATAATGTTATTTTCATCGAAAGACATTTAATTACGTCTGAAAAAATATATTTTTTAAAATGAACTAATTTTCGGTAACTCTTTAGGGTTAATTCCTATCATAAAATGGACTTCAAATTCAGATTCCTCACCTCGAAAAACCTTAAGAAAATGACCAAAACCATTTTTCTAGCCTTCTGGGATCATGAGAAAACCTGAAAAATGTATTTTTGTTTTCGACCTTAAAATTTTGTTTTTGGTCCAAAAGTGAGGGTAACTTTTTTCAAAAGTCGATATCTCCATGAGGAAAAAAGATTTTTCGACGCGGTTTTCGATTTTGAATCGTTTCAACACTCAATTAACAAATGCAAAAAGAATTAATGTTATCGGGCTTAACTATCGTTTTTTATCAGCTTCCGAAAACTTGTCCCATATATGGGACAGCCGTGCCTAAGGGGTTAAGTGGAGTCCCCAAGATAAATGAGACCCCCCCCCTTTTAAGTTAGTTTTTTATAATTATATATCGTTAATAAATTTTTTAACCTTAGGAATAAATAATATATAGAAATTGTTTTATAATATATACAAATGAAATCGATAAAAACAGAAAAACTAATGCATACCCTATAAATTTTTCTTTTTAATTTCCCTCAAGAATAATTTGTCGACAGAACGACAATCGGTGTGGATGTTGTTGTTGAATCTTTAAGCATAATTTTATGAAACAATTTTTTCATATAAATCTTGAATTCTTTACGCAAGGTTCTAAATTTTTTTTATTAATTATATGAAAGTTTCGATGCTGTGTCGAAAAATTTATCAATCCAGTTGGCGTTTGATAGTACGACACTCGATAGTATGACATCCCAACGAAAAATTTTGGAATGATGGTACGTGATCTTCGGTGTCCCCTCTAACTAGCTTTGCTCTCAGGTACAGACAGATTATTATTCTTACCCATTCATGATTAAATATAAAACCGGATGATGTACAGATTCCCATTGAAAAAATATTGGTAGCACAATAGCGGCTAGCGTTGAATAATATGTTACCACAAAATTATATGTAATTATATTACCCAAAATTAAAAGCAGGCATGGAATTAAGGTTTGCAAAAATATCATCATTTCTAATTTGCTTGGTTTAGTCGTTTTGAGTAACTATAATGTTAATAATCTTATTGTTAGATGGATGAAATCGACTACTTCGTTGCCGATAGAAGGCATGGTGAGGGATCTCTTTTCGGCCCACCAAGGGTGAACCCCAGTAGATTAGCGCGGGGTGTTAACTAGCGCTATGGTGATTTTTTCTCAAGACCAGGTCACTCAGATACAATCATATGAAAAAAATGATATATTCGGAAAAATCATGAAAAATTGAGCATTTTTTGTTTTTAAGGCATCATCTGAATCGTTGTAGTTTTCGAGATAATTGCGTTTGAAATTTTGAATTTATTACAAGCTCTTCGTTGTAAAACACATTTTTCCGCAAAAGAATTTGTGTATTACAACGAAGAGCCGGCAATATGCGCAATCGAAATCTCGCACAAAAATATCCCCTAAGATGTTTATTTTTAGGAAATTTTTTTCGGTTCCAGAACCCTGTCATTTTGGCACCCTAATCAAGAGTAGTACCAAAATTTTTTTTGTTGACGAAAAGACTATTTGCTTTAACAAAATACCTGAAAAATTATACTAATAGTACACCAAATATACAGTATGAAAGACAACCCCAACATCACCTCTTGTTCGTAGTAAATAAATTTATTAAAATAAAAATAAGTGTACACTTCTTGACCATATCCAACACCAGATTCGCAATAAGAAGATGGCACAAAAAATGAAAACACCCTAAACCCAGGAATCAAGGGTAGAGACAGATGTGCAAGAAAGATTAATATAATCGTGATTGAAGCAACCTAAAAAATACAGTAGCGGAAAAAAACCTTCGATATTACAAAAAATTTCACTTTTCTATGAATAAATTCAGTTTTTTGTTTTGAATTTTATGTATTTATGCATCTTATTGTGTTTTTTAGCAATAAAATGCCAGGCAAATATAAATCAGAAGAAATTAAGAATTTTATCGTCGAAGCAATGTAAAATGGTGAAAAACAAGTGGATGTTGCTGCAAGGTATCACGTAAGCCAAAATATCGAAGGTTTTTTTCCGCTACTGTAGTTCATAAATTCCAATTTTTAAATTTACTTTAAAAAATTTTTCATGATCAAGATATGGAAATAAAGACAATCCTCCAAGTATATCCCATCGATTTAGTGCTATTAAGAAAGTTGCCCAATCTACGAAAGCAGCTAATGACGAGTTTATTGCATAGAATATCTAAAAATAAATACTGTAAATGCTTTATTAGAACGACATACAATTCTCATCAAAGATGTCCTATATCTCAATCGCTATAAAGAAAGAATCAGCATCCAATATTTTGTAGATATTCTCTACAATAAATATTGTGTATGTGCATGCTGATTCTTTTGTAGGGATCTAGATATATAGGCATCATAGCTGTACAAGGAGGGGGGTACTTGGCTCTAACGACATGGTCACAGGGGACCCTCCCCCCATAGTTGTACAAGGAGGGGGAAATTGACCCCTAAATATGACGTGGTCGCTTAAAAATTTTCGGCAAAAAGACGAAGTGGGGGGGGGGGATACAGTACCCCCTTGTTCAGCTATGATGAGCATCTTTGATGTCGTTCTATTAGGGTATCTACGATATACAGGGTGTATCACGAATGTATTTTAAATGGTTCTAATTTTTGAGACATAAATCCATTTTTCTTAAATGTCATTTTTTCAATAATTTTTGGGCTGGCGACCCTTTTATGATCGCCGCGCTAAACTATTTTTTTCATTTATTCTAATTATTCGTAATATTCAACTCTGAAAATTTCATTAAAATATTACCGTATACCAATATCCTTCCATGTAATGTATATTCGCAAAATTAAGCGCTATAGAAGAGACGAAATATGTCGTTGACGAAACTCCATGAAGTATCAAAAGTTTAAAAGCAAAAATTTTATTAAACTCTGGTGAAGCATAAAATATCTAAAAATCAACTTTTAAGTTGAGACGAATTAAAGGGGAGGGGGTAAAATTACGGTATGTCGGAGCAAAATTTTTTTTCGCATAGTGGAATCACCACATACCCCCTATTTTTGCGAAAAACACGAAAATCGCGTTAAAAAAATTCCTAGTCGCTTCAATAGCGGTCAGATTGAATTTTAGACCAATTTTGGGGGTTTTAGAAAAAAGTATACATATAGGAATTAGGCGTTTTTAGATGGAAAAATGAGGTCAAAGCGCGATTTTTCTAAAACCAAGACCCCCAAAATTGGCATAAAATTCAATCTGACCACTATTGAAGCGACTAGGAATTTTTTTAACGCGATTTTCGTGTTTTTTGCATCAAAAATAGGGGGTATGTGGTGATTCCACTATGCGAAAAAAGTTTACTACCGGCGTACCGTAATTTTACCCCTTTTAATAATTTTTAGTTATGACCAATGTCATAGGTGTAGAAGAGGTCAGATTGTTATCTCCTTCACAATGGAGCCACAAAATTTGAAAAAAAACACACGGGGAGGATAAAGGGCATAAGAACCCCGCCCCTCCCCATCACCACCCACATCTCACGCTGCTGAGTGTTCCTACTCCCTATAAGTTGTTATGGCGTACAACTTACATATAATACAAAAATATGGAGAAATAGCAATGGTATAGCAGCGAGACCGAGATAAAATATTAGTTGTAGTCCAGGGTTTGTATTACACAAAAGTGGCAACGATGTTCCATTGTAAACCGAAATGTTCTGTTCACAATTCTTCGGTTCTTTTAATGCCTAAATTGGTCAAGCTGCGCGCTAAACGTCTCGAACAGGTGGTTGAGACGCTAAACGCGGCGCTAAACGTCTCGACTTACCACTAATTCGAGAGGCTAAACGTCTCAAATTTATCTCGACCTCGATTGAATTGGTTTGTATATTGACACGAAAACTTGATTTTTTTTAAATGTGTCCAAATCCGGAAATACAAAACCAATCCTGATATTTTTAGTGTCTTTAGAAAGCTGGGTTTTGTAGCAATCGAATGATACCAAAATCATGTTATAACTCTTTCTTATTGAGGAGCTATTGCATAATTAGTAAAACATGTTTAAAAAATGACATTTTTTAACTAATTATGCAATATCTCCGCGATCAGAAATAGTTATGGCATGATTTTGGTGTCATTCGATTGCTACGAAATCCAGCTTTCTAACGACACCAAAACTTGTAATCATTTCTCCGATCCGACTCTTTGGGTCACACTCCGATTTCCCTGGAGCGCCGGAGGCGCTCGGCTCATGGTTTTATTTATTAATCTTCTTACTGTACAGACACCACAACCAACAGACGCGACTTTTAAATATCCGGATTGAGGTCCTAGATTCGTAACATAAGGTATTGGTGGGTTGTATGTGTTGTTTTTGTCATCTACAAATGTTTCCGAACCATCAACTATAAACGGATGAACAATCCCATATATATAGCATTCGTTATCTTAATTAGAAAGTTCATTGAAAAATCTTAATTCTTACATGAACAGTAGGGTATAAAGTTGACTTTAAAGTTGTTTTTATTGACAGCTCGATAGCAAATATCGTCAATCGTACACATGCAAAAATCACAAGTAGTTCCATTCTTAACTATACCTGAATAGATTAAGTATGCCTCATTACCATAATACATATTTAAGTATGGTAAAGAAGCGTTGACTGAATCAAAATAATATGTCGTTCCGGTCGAACATTTACTCTCGTCTATAAAAGATAGTTTAATATAAAAACAAAATGGAACCATCACAAGGGCGTAGTGACAGTTGAGGATGAGACATTTGAGGATGGCTATTTGAAGACGGACATTTGAGGACGGGACATTTGAGGAACAAAGATGGGATATGTTTTTTTAGGCCCTAAATAGCACCCATCCTTAAATGTTCCGTCCTCAAATGCCCCGTTCACAAATGGCCGTCCTCAAATGTCCCATTCTCAAATTCCGTCCTCAAGTGTCCGTCTTCAACTGCCCACTGCCCTAATCCACATGTGTTTGCCTCTGGGACAAAATGTGAAGCCATGCTATTTTTGTGGATTTTTTGCATGGAAACACCGTATATAGGGGTTTTTAGATGCGAAAAGCACGAATCTGACGTTATTTTTGGTCGATCGAATTCAAAAATATGACTTTATGGGAGTTCATTAAATCGTGAAAAAGGGTTTTTTGGGAGTGCGTTCTAGGAAAAATATGTTCGAAAATTTTGAAAAACATATTATAGCTGACTTTTTCCCCTCCTAAAATGGGCTCTAATAGAAGGAGGGGGAATCGGTTAATACAAATACGATAATTAAAGTGGTTAAAAATCATACATTTCGGTACAACCATATCAACATATGGTATTGCAACAGGATTTACTGCTAATGCATCTATAGAGATAAATAATTTCGCCATATCACTCAAAATCACTTCAGACATCCCGATTTTGAAGCACAACAAACAAATAAGAATTTTCAACAACGAATAAAATCCTTTTATAGACATACTTGGACGAAAATAATTTTAAAATTAGAACAAGATTTTAGTTGAATATAGAGTAGTTATTAGGCTGTTAAGAAAATAATGGGTCTATAGTGTTTTAAAAGTTTTTATACAGGGTGGACCAAATTTTGTTTACGCTAAAAAATTATCGTAACTTTTTTCAAATAAACCCGTTTTCGATAATTCTTTTTTTATTTTCATCCAGAGAGAGTAGGAAATCGATTCATGTCAAAAAATCGAAAAAATTTTTTTACTTTTTTTGCTTGGTCCCCCAAGCAAAAAAGGGTAAAAACTTAGGGTAAAAAAATCGAATTTTCAAAAGTTCTGCACTGTTTTTGGAAATAAGGAAAACATCGAAAAAAGCATAATTTTCAGAAAATCATATCTTCGCGATTTTAAAAGCTTTTTCAATAATTTCTTTTGTAAAAAATCCCTCAGATTCCCATCTTTCAAGATTGCCATCACTCGAACAAATCCGTCCTATACTTGATTTTTGGCAAAATTTTGAAGTAGTAAATTATTGATCACCCTGTATTTATGACTATTTGAGGGAACCAAAAGCTATCAATTTTAGCAGCTAATATTAAATAATATGTTCACAAAAAGGTACGAGCAAATGGAAATGCCAAAAGATTAACCGAAAAATCTTCGGTCAACAATTTATGGCACTATTACTTTTTTCACGTTACTTTTTTCATGTTCTTTTTTCACGCTTACTTTTTTCGTGTTTTATTTGAATTTTTTTCTCAAAAATTGCATTTGGATGCCGCAGCAGCATACCACGTGGCGCGGCAAGTATAAATTCTGCATAAGAGTGGCAAAAATCATTTGAATTTTGGAGAAAAAATTCAAATAAAAAACATGACAAAAGTAACATGAAAAAAGTAAGCGTGAAAAAAGTAACGCGAAAAAAGTCAGCGTGAAACTAAACGTGAAAAAAGTAATAGTGCCCAATTTATTGTAGTCAATTTGATGACAATAAAGCACCTGCTTACTATAATTTGTTAGGTTGTATCGCTTAATACATTATCGGAAGAAAATCGCAAACATTTTGACAATAAAACACCTGCTTAATTAAAGTGTTAGGTTGTAATATATTATCGGAAGAAAATAGAAACATTTTGGATGCAAAAAATGTATTTAGAAATATTAAAAAAACACTTCCTTCAAGAATCGATCCATACATAACCAAAGGTGGTAATAGGTGGTAATAACTTACCACAGGGTTGTACGGTTGTGCCGACCGAAAAAGGAGGGTTGTGCCTCGGCGCGATGCCGAGGTTGTGCGGAGATTTAATGGATTGTGACCGGCACTATGCCCCGGGCACAACCCTTGTATTGTTTTTATGATTTATTATTATAAGAAACCGCTTTAAAATTTAAGCAATTCAAATGAAATCTGGTGAATAAATAATATTTGCATGATTTTCCGGTTCAAAGTCGTTAACGCTTTTCTGAAAAAAGAGGGTTGTGCCTTTTTTCGAAAAAAACAAAGGGTTGAGCTTTTTAGTGAAAAATAGGGTTGTGCTTTTTTCAGAAAAACGTTATCACCACTTGGTCATGTATGCATCGATCTCTCTATATAATGATATAGAGAGATCCGTAAGGAATGTCTGTTAGGGATGCCCGTAAGCGTAAGGCAGGATTTATACTTCCGTCGCGGAGTAATTACGTTTATAACGTTTTTCACAGAGAGATTTTAAAAAAGTGCCGGTTACATAGCAAAGTGCGAAGTGGCACCAACTGCACGCATAAGGTCGAGGGTTCAATCCCGGAGGTCGAAATCAGAAATATCATAATTCAAGATTTCATCATACAAACTACAAAAANAGCCTGCGACGTCGCAAGTGCTGACCAAGCGACGTCGCGCGACAAGACACAAGGAGAGGGTTTTCTTTTTTTTATGCAAAAAGCTTTTGTTGGCGCTGTGATCCGAAATCGACACCTTTGTGGAGCAATGGTCGAAGCCTTCACCACTGCACCACAGAGGATTAATAATAAATGTAGAATAGAATTCGCCTATGTTCTAAAGGAAAAAGTCTATGTTGAAACTTCTTTTAATTCCTGATTCAATCGGAAAAATTTTATAAAAGAAAAAAAATGTTTGACAAAAAAAGGACTATAATAGGAAATTTGGTGAGGGCAATGCAACGCTTTAATTTTAATACATTTTAGTGAACGAGCTAACAATCTACAGCCAGAAAAAGCAATGCAAATTCGGTGTGTTGAAGAAGAGATTACAACTTCAGTGGATTATCAAGCAGGAAAATCGCCTATGAATTTGACTTTCGATAATTTACCTACCACCAACCAGAGTCAAACACATGTCAAGCAAGTGATTAAACCAGGCGTACTCAACAAGCGTAAAAGATCATCGGAGACTGACAAATTGGAAACAGCGATACTACAATCACTCCAGCCGCAAAGCGAATCTGCATTACTTGGTAGTTTTTTAATGGGTCGGACTTTAAGCCGAAAATGCTCAGAAAATTACAATTTTTGTAGAAAAAATGGAAAATTTAGGACCTTTTTGGTAAAAAAAGGAAATTTTGATTATTTTTAGTGAAAAATCGTTATGGGAGACCATTGTGATTTTTGAAAAAATTTGGGGAAAAACATAAGGGGGACCATTAGGAAAAATTTTTAATTTTTCTAGGAATGGGGGGGGAACCACCCCAGGTTCCCTCTCCCTAGCTACGCCCCTGTTGTACTTCAAAATAAAACATATCATATTGGAAAAAAATCATGTCGTATTGAAAAAATTTGGATAAAAATGGACATTTTTGTGAAAAAATCATGTCGTACCTCAAAATAAAAAAGTGTCGTATTTTGGCGCGGAGCGCCAAAATACGCCATGTTTTCAAATTTCGCCTCGATACGACGCTATAGGGAGGACAGTCCCCCACCCATTGTGCACCTATGGGAAAGTTCACTATGCCTAAATTTTTCAATGGTCATTCACTATAATATGGGGTATAGCGAATCTGCTTTTAAAAAATATTCTGAACAAAAAAAATTTTGTGCACAAAAAATACCATAGATTTTAGGTGACGATGTTATGGACACACATAGCCGTTTGAAGAAGCTTGGCTTGGATCGACAAGCATTGAGATTGAAACGTAATATCCAAATCCTATTAGATAGCGCTGAAGATCAGATCTTGGGTGAGGAAGAGAGCGATAAGAACGATGAATTTGATGCCTTGAAGTCTATGTCACAGAATCCATTGTTTGATTTTTATAGTTTGGAATAGAATAAGTTATGATTAGTGTTGTAAGTTATGATTAGTGCAGTTCAAGCGAACCGAACCATGTACACGGTTCAAAATTGATGCTTTTTTTAAATGGGTAATAGTTTTTTCAGTAATAAAAAACTTCTTTCAGCAATAAAATACTTTTTTTATGCAATAAGGGTGTGTTTTCTCGTCACGCTTTGTGTTTGGCGGACACAAAGCGTGACGAGAAAATAAACCTTTATTGCCGAAAAAAGTATTTTATTGACAAAAAAAGTATTTTATTGCTGAAAGAAGTTTTTTTATTGCTGAAAAACTATTATCCTTTTTAAATTCCAAAGCGACTACACGAATAATCGAGATGAAATAAGCATTTCCTTATCATTACACGCTTGAATCCGAGTGAAGTGAACCGTGCTGCACGGTTCACTTGGAGCTGTCGAAGTGAACTTGTATTTTCTAATCATTACACGCTTTCGGCACGGTTGAACCGTGCCCAGCAAAGCGTGTACTTGGTTCACTTCGACAGCTCTAAGTAAACCGTGCAGACGGTTCACTTCGACTACCACTTTCAACCGAACCGTGCAGCATGGTTCACTTCACTCGGATTTAAGCGTGTAAGGATTAGAATATGCTTATTTAATCTCGATTATTCGTATAGTCGCTTTGGAATTTAAAAAAATCAATCTTGAATTTGTACACGGTTCGAAGCGTGACATGGATACAACACTATTTTGTTGTTTATGTAGTGATTCAACGAAATTGATAAAATTGTATTTATTGATAAAAAAACATATAATAAAGTGTTAAACATACAAACAACGTATGTAAACTTATATTTTTGTAAAACAGTGTATAAACAAATCAAAAATTATCATTTGGAAGCCTATTGTTCGAAAAATATTCTACAAATCTATTTCTATATATCTGTGGACGTCTCGCTGGAATTGGTGCGCGCTGTCTTCTGGCTTCATAATATTGAGGATTTAAATCAACTTCAGGCCCAGGCTGATTTGCTTCTATTTCTCTGCGACGAAGGTAATTATGTAAAACTATTCCAGCTAAGATGAATCTGATGCATCGGGTTCTGGAAAATGGCAACACTCCATCTAACAATTGAAATCTTTTTACTAGTTGGCCAAAAGATCGCTCTATGACGTTTCTAGCTCTAAAAAACTCTTACATTTTGTCCTAGTGACCCTAATCCTTATATATAAAACGCGCTATGTGTCTCTGTCTGTTTGTGCTATCTCTGCCACCTTAAGTCTAATTCCGTCACGGCCTGTACTAATCTGCCAAGCTAAGGCTAGAGCTAAGACTAGGGCTAAGTGTAGGGTCAAGTCCAAGGCTAAAGCTAAGATTAGAGCTAAGGCCAAGGCTAGGGCTAAGGTTAGGACTAGGGCCAAGGCTAGGCCAAATCTAATGGGTCCATGGATGAGCCCCAAAAAATCAATTTTTTCAAAAATTTTAAACTTTTTCTAAAAACTATTAGAAAATGTTCGTCATGGCCAAAAACGGTGGAAAATGTCGAAATTTAACGAAAGAAGTCAAATAAAGGTGTTTTTGGAGGCCTTGATTTTAATGAAAACGCTATTTTTTCATTTTGGTTGTCCAAAATACCTTCAAAATCAATCTCAATAGCACAAAATTCGATTTCCCCCCCCCCCCCCCCGCTATTTTAGGCCATAAAGAACAGTTTTAGGTAGTTTCTGAAAAAATTCGCATCTTTCCAGTCTGACCGTTCCCTTGTAAGAACAAGACCAAAGGCTAAGCACAAGAAGCGCTCGGAAGCGGATGACTTAGTACTCGGATCGGAAAATCTATTCTTTCCTCCGAGCGCTATAGCGCTCGGTCCCCCAGTTTATTACCTAGTCAAAACTACCCAAATTTACTCTCCCTCCATGAGCTATCTGGAAAATGGAAAATTTTGGATAACTTTTTATGGCTCGTAAAATCGATTTTTCTAAATATCGGCGAGGAATTTTTTAATGGGTTTTTTTGTAAAATCTCGGAAATGTGTCCAACACAAGGGTTGGGCCTTTCTATAAGCTCTAAAATACCTAGTTAAACGTCGGTTGTAATAACATTTTTCTGGCGTGTCAGCCGATCTTAGTGGAAAAGGTGTCAAAGTATAATCATTCAAGCCAAAGCCTCCATCAGCAATTAAGTGATATTGGCATATTCTTGGTGGCAGCAGTGGCAATGGAAAAGGTGGTGGCAAATTTGCTTGCGGGCTTTCTAGAAAACGTTTGATTAAATAATCAAGGGTCCCTTTAAGTTTTGAAAATTTTAAAAATTTTGTGAAAAAACGTAATTTATATCAAAAATTTCACTATTTTTAAATAATAAAAAACACATTTTAAAATTTTTCTTATATAAAATAGGATAAACATTTTCCTTGTACGAAAAAATCATTTTTTTTGCATGAATGCTTTTTTGTACGAATGCTTTTTTTGCAAGGTTGTGAAGAGAAAAGTGGCAGAGGCTTACCACATTTTTCAACTAAAACCTCAAATCAACGGTAAAGAAGAAATGGAGGGTTTGGAATTGCTCATTAAATAGGATTCTCGGCTCTTCCCTGAATGTCAGGGTCTCTAAATTGTATTATTGGATTGTTCCAAAAGTTTTTACACCTCACTTTTCACTGCACTTTTTCAACTGAAAAAAATTGAAAAGTGAAGTGCAAAAAAAACTTTTGGAACAACCCAATATTTCTTCACCAAAAAATCAATTTATTTTATCTTGTGCACTTTGTTCAACATTTTTATTTTACTTTTTGACCAATCTTGTTAACATTGTATTTTTAGCTTGAAAAGGTGTGAATCACCGAAACGTCGCTATACTTCAATAAAGATATTATATTACTCGCAAGCGTTTATTATTGGTCTACCACCATACACTACTTCCAAGAATATATTAATTTTTGTGTGAAAAAAGTGACCCTCCAATACCTGGTGATGCCTATATACGCGGTGGCTGACCCCCTTCTTGGTGGCTGACCTCCGCTACGCCATTGGCCCTTTTTCAGGAGTGTTGCAACTTGAAGCCCAACACTTGAGTTCCAGACATTTGAGGCTTANTTATTATTGGTCTACCACCATACACTACTTCCAAGAATATATTAATTTTTGTGTGAAAAAAGTGACCCTCCAATACCTGGTGATGCCTATATACGCGGTGGCTGACCCCCTTCTTGGTGGCTGACCGCTACGCCATTGGCCCTTTTTCAGGAGTGTTGCAACTTGAAGCCCAACACTTGAGTTCCAGACATTTGAGGCTTAATATTTGAGACCCAACTTTTGAGACCCCGACTTTTGAGGTTGTTGAGGCTTTACTTTTGAGGTCCCGACATTGGTCAGGTCCTCAAAAATCGGATGTCGGGCATCAAATGTTAAGTCTCAGATGGTGGAGGCCTAAAAAACCCGGCCTCAAGTGTCGTCTCTCTCTCTTCCCTTCCCCAATCTGAAATTTTTAAGGAACAAAATGAAAATTCGAAGGAAAAATTAAAAATTTTGAAAAATTAGGTTATTGACTGTGATGCCTCCAAATTTGCTTGCTGAACCCCGAGGGGCTGTCCACGGTCATCGAAATCTACCTGATGACGCCATCCTCCAAAGATCCGCTGAAAGCCTAAGACACAGTACAAGGAGTGGTCATGCGCTGGAGCTCATAATGTTGTCAGCATGCCAACTACGACTCTTGAAGCGGTCCGAAGCAGCTCCCTAAATACGGCTCGAAAAATCTGGAATGCTCTACCGTCTGAATTATAGTTGAAATTTTTTTTGGCTACCACGGAAGTTTTTATTGCATCAGGCAACGTGTACATTGAAGCGAAAGGCGCGAAATTACAAAATTTAAAAATTTTGAATGATTTTCTTCTCTTTTGCTGTAAAATTCTCTTGTTTTTCGACCATTTCCCGTAGTTTTTCTATTTTTATTTATGTTTCTGCTCATTGTTTGAGAATGATGAATAAACCATGATGCACCTTTATTTAAAAAAATTTTTTATGTCATTTTTATGAAAAAAAATGCAAACAATAAAAAAATCTTATTTTTTATTCATTTTTTGACAACTTTTTTGACATGCTTGAAAGCAGCCTTAAAAATAGAAAAACTACGGGAAATGGTCGAAAAACAAGAGAATTTTACAGCACAAGAGAAGGAAATCACTCAAAATTTTTAAATTTTGTAATTTCGCGCCTTTCGCTTCAATGTACACGTTGCCTGATGCAATAAAAACTTCTGTGGTAGCCAAAAAAAAATTTCAACTATAATAACTATTGTACACCCGAAGATCTTTAAAACTGCGATGTCACATGAAAACTTATACAAGCTGCTGGCAGATAAAGGAATGACAAGAAGAGTTGAAGAAAGAGTTTGATATTAGGAAATATCTATTATTAATTGTTAGGTTCTATTTTCTGCTTTGTTATTTTTTGACTTACCTAATCATAATCAGGTTTGTACCTGTGGGATACTATTTATAAATAAAATAAAAAACTAGAGAAATTTATTGTTAAATTTTGAAAAAAATCGTCCATAATTCGTGCTTAATGAATTTGAGGATTCACACTACTTTTTCTTCTTATAAATATCATTTGGTTATTTTTGGAATAACTGATGCTATCGAGAACATATGCTGTTTGCTCGGATTTTATATTCAATTTCTTGCACAAGTTAGCGTAAAGCTTTCTTACTGCCCTAAAATCAAATATTTTAGCGAGAGATTACGAGAAAAAGAATACCTGTTATATGGTTGAATATAAATGATATTAAGTAAAATAGTTGGTATAGGAACTAAAAACATAATAAATATACATACGGTGGAAATAGTATT